>JANJGN010000007.1:96064344-96069344 GCA_026770705.1 Isurus oxyrinchus | reverse complement strand
CTTGCCCCACTCTCTCTCTTTCTTTCTCTCTCTCTTTCTCTCTCACTCCCTCTCTCTGTCTGGCCTGACCCTCTCTCTCACTCTCTCTTTCATTCTCACTCTCTCTGTCTGGCCTGCCCCTCACTGTCATTCTCTATGTCTGTCTCTCTCTCTCTCTCTCTCTGACCTGCCCTTATCTCTCTCTCTCTCTGTCTGGCCTGCCTCATTCTCTCTCCCCCTCTCTCTCTCTGTTTTTCTCTCTCTCTTGTAATCTCTCTTTCTCTCTATCTCTCGCTGTCTCTGGCCTTCCCCTCTACCTCTCTCTCTCTCACTCACTTTCTCTGCCTCTCTCTCTCTTTTCCTCTGTCTGGCCTGCCCCTCTCTCTCCCCCTCTCTCTCACTGTCTGGCCTGACCCTCTCTCTCACTCTCTCTCTCTCATTTTCTCTCTCTGTCTGGCCTGCCTTCTCTCTCTCTCTCTATCTCTCTGTCTGGTCTGTCTCTCTCACTCCCTCTCTCTGTCTGGCCTGCCCCTCTCTCTCGCTCTCTCACTCACTCTCTCTCTCTGTCTGGCCTGACCCTCTCACTCTCTCTTTCATTCTCTCTCTTTCTGTCTGACCTGCCCCTCACTGTCATTCTCTATGTCTGTCTTTCTCTCTCTCTCTCTCTCTCTATCTATCTATATCTATCTATCTATCTATCTCTGTCTGGCCTGCATACCCCCCCACCTCTCTTTCTCTCTCATTCACTCTCTCACTCTGTCTGGCCTGCCCCTCACTCTGCTTCTCTCACTCACTCTCTCTCTCTGTCTGGCCTGCCCCTCCCTCTCTCTCTCTCTCTTTCTCTGTTGGTCTGCCCTTTCCCCTCTCTTTCTCTTTCTCTCTGTCTCTTACTCTGCATGGCCTGCCCACTCTCTTTCTATCTCTATCTGGCCTGTCTCTCCCTCCCTCTCTCTCTCTCTCTGACTGCGCTGCACTTCTCGCTCTCTTTCACTCTCTGTCTGGCCTGCCCCTTCCAATCTCTTTCTCTGTCTCTCTCTCTCTTCTCTCTCTCTCTGTCTCTCTCTCTCTCTGTCTGGCTAGCCTCTCTCTCTCAGTCTCTGTCTGGCTTGCCCCTCAATCTTTCTCTCTCACTCTCTCTCACTCTCTTACTGTCTCGTATGCTCCTCTCTGTCTCTCTCTCTCACACTCTCTTTCACTGTCTCATATGCCCACCTCTGTCTCTCTCTGTCTGGCTTGCCCCCATCTCTCTCTGTCTGGCCTGCCCCTCTCTCCCTCTCTCTCTCTCTCTCTCTCTCTCACTCTCTCTCTCTGTTGGCCTGCCCCTCCCACTCTCTCTCTCTCTATCTATCTCTCTATTTCTCTCTCTCTCTGTCTCTGTCTGACCTGCCCATCTCTCACTCTCCCTCTCTCTCTCTGGCCTGCCCCTCTCTTTCTCTCTCACTCTGGCCCACCTCTATCTCTCTCTCACCCTCTCTCTTTCTCTCTCTCTGTCTGGCCTGCCTCACTCTCTCTCTCTGTCTCTCTCTCTCTCACTCTGCCTGGTCTCTCCGCTGTCTCTCTCTCTATCTCTCTGTCTGGTCTGCCCCTCTCTCTCTCTCTCACTCTCTTTCTATATCTGTCTGGCCTGTCTCTCCCCTTCTCTCTCTCTCTCTTTCTGACTGGCCTGCGCTTCTCTATCTCTTTCATTCTCTGTCTGGCCTGCCCCTCTCTCTCTCTCTCTCTCTCACTCTTTCTCTCTGTCTGGCTAGCCCCTCTCACTCTCTCTCTCTCTCTCACTCTACCTGGACTGACACTCTCTCTCAATCTCTCTATCTCTCTCTCTCTCTTTCTCTGGCCTGCCCCCCTCTCTCTCTCTCTCTCTCTCTCTCTCTCTGGCCTGCCTCTCTCTCTCTGTCTCTGTCTCTCGGTCTCTCTCTTTCTGTCTGGCTAGCCCATCTCTCTCTCTCTCTCTCTGTCTGGCCTGCCCATCTCTCTCCCTCCCTCTCTCTCTTTCTGTCTCCACCTGGCCTGCCCACTCTCTCTTTCTCTATCTCTCTGTCTGGCCTGTCTCTCACTCTCTCTCTCTTTCTACCTCTGTCTGGCCAGTCTCTCCCCCCCTCTCTCTCTCTCTCTCTCTCTCTCACTCCCTCTCTCTATCTGGCCTGCCCCTCTCTCTCGCTCTCTCACTCACTCTCTTCCTCTGTCTGGCCTGACACTCTCACTCTCTCTTTCATTCTTTCTCTCTCTGTCTGGCCTGCCCCTCACTGTCATTCTCTATGTCTGTCTTTCTCTCTCTCTCTCTCTCCCTCTCTCTCTCTCTCTCTATCTATCTATATCTATCTATCTATCTATCTATCTCTGTCTGGCCTGCATACCACCCCCCCCCTCTCTTTCTCTCCCTCTCTCTCTCTCTCATTTACACTCGCACTCTGTCTGGCCTGCACCTCTCCCTGCCTCTTTCACTCACTCTCTCTCTGTCTGGCCTGCCCCTCTGTCACTCTTCTATGTCTCTGTCTCCTGCTCTCTCTCCCTCTCTCTCTCTATCTAGCTAGCCCCTCTGTCTCTCTCTCTCTCTGCCTGGCTTGCCCCTCTCTCACCCTCTCTCTCTCTCTTCCTCTCTTTTTCTCTCTCTCTCTCTCTCTCTCTTTGTCTGGCCTGCCCCTCCCATCTCTCTCTCTCTCTCTCACACTCTCCCTCTGCCTGTCTGGCCTGCCCCTCTCTCACCCTCTCTCTCTCTCTTCCTCTCTTTTTCTCTCTCTCTCTCTCTCTCTCTTTGTCTGGCCTGCCCCTCCCATCTCTCTCTCTCTCTCTCACACTCTCTCTCTGCCTGTCTGGCCTGCCCCTCCCTCCCTCTCTCTCTCTCTCTCTCTCTTGGTCTGCTCTTTCCCCTCTCTTTCTCTTTCTCCCTGTCTCTTACTCTGCATGGCCTGCCCACTCTCTATCTCTATCTGGCCTGTCTCTCCCTCCCTCTCTCTCTCTCTCTGACTGCGCTGCACTTCTCGCTCTCTTTCACTCTCTGTCTGGCCTGCCCCTCCCTCTCTCTCTCTCTCTCTATTTCACTCTCTATTTCACTCTCTCTCACTCTCTGTCTGTCTGGCTAGCCCCTCTCTTTCTCCCTCTCTCTCCCGCTATGTCTGGCCTGACCCATTCTCTCTTCCTTGCTTTCTCACCCTCTCTCTCTCCCTTTCTATTTCTCTCTCTCTCTCTCTCTATCTCCCTCAGTCTCTGGCTTGCCCACCACTCTCTCTCTCTCTCTCTCTCTCTCTTTCTCTTTCTCTCTCTCTCTCTCTCTGTCTGGCTAGCCCTTCTCTCTCTCTCTCCCTCTCTGTCTGGCTTGCCCCACTCTCTCTCTTTCTTTCTCTCTCTCTTTCTCTCTCATTCCCTCTCTCTGTCTGGCCTGACCCTGTCTCTCACTCTCTCTTTCATTCTCTCTCTCTCTCTCTCTGTCTGGCCTGCCCCTCACTGTCATTCTCTATGTCTGTCTCTCTCTCTCTCTCTCTCTGACCTGCCCTTATCTCTCTCTCTCTCTGTCTGGCCTGCCTCATTCTCTCTCCCCCTCTCTCTCTCTGTTTTTCTCTCTCTCTTGTAATCTCTCTTTCTCTCTATCTCTCGCTGTCTCTGGCCTTCCCCTCTACCTCTCTCTCTCACTCACTTTCTCTGCCTCTCTCTCTCTTTTCCTCTGTCTGGCCTGCCCCTCTCTCTCCCCCTCTCTCTCACTGTCTGGCCTGGCCCTCTCTCTCACTCTCTCTCTCATTTTCTCTCTCTGTCTGGCCTGCCTTCTCTCTCTCTCTCTATCTCTCTGTCTGGTCTGTCTCTCTCACTCCCTCTCTCTGTCTGGCCTGACCCTCTCACTCTCTTTCCTTCTCTCTCTTTCTGTCTGACCTGCCCCTCACTGTCATTCTCTATGTCTGTCTTTCTCTCTCTCTCTCTCTCTATCTCTATCTATCTATCTATCTATATCTATCTATCTATCTATCTCTGTCTGGCCTGCATACCCCCCCCCTCTCTTTCTCTCTCTTTCTCTCTCATTCACTCTCTCACTCTGTCTGGCCTGCTCCTCACTCTGCTTCTCTCACTCACTCTCTCTCTCTGTCTGGCCTGCCCCTCCCTCTTTCTCTCTCTCTCTCTGTTGGTCTGCCCTTTCCCCTCTCTTTCTCTTTCTCTCTGTCTCTTACTCTGCATGGCCTGCCCACTCTCTTTCTATCTCTATCTGGCCTGTCTCTCCCTCCCTCTCTCTCTCTCTCTCTCTCTGACTGCGCTGCACCTCTCACTCTCTTTCACTCTCTGTCTGGCCTGCCCCTTCCAATCTCTTTCTCTGTCTCTCTCTCTCATCTCTCTCTCTCTCTCTCTCTCTCTCTGTCTGGCTAGCCTCTCTCTCTCAGTCTCTGTCTGGCTTGCCCCTCAATCTTTCTCTCTCACTTTCTCTCACTCTCTTACTGTCTCGTATGCTCCTCTCTGTCTCTCTCTCTCACTCTCTTTCACTGTCTCATATGCCCACCTCTGTCTCTCTCTGTCTGGCTTGCCCCCATCTCTCTCTGTCTGGCCTGCCCCTCTCTCCCTCTCTCTCTCTCTCTCTCTCTCACTCTCTCTCTCTGTTGGCCTGCCCCTCCCATTCTCTCTCTCTCTATCTATCTCTCTATTTCTCTCTCTCTCTGTCTCTGTCTGACCTGCCCATCTCTCACTCTCCCTCTCTCTCTCTGGCCTGCCCCTCTCTTTCTCTCTCACTCTGGCCCACCCCTATCTCTCTCTCACCCTCTCTCTTTCTCTCTCTCTGTCTGGCCTGCCTCACTCTCTCTCTCTGTCTCTCTCTCTCTCACTCTGCCTGGTCTCTCCGCTGTCTCTCTCTCTATCTCTCTGTCTGGTCTGCCCCTCTCACTCTCTCTCACTCTCTTTCTATATCTGTCTGGCCTGTCTCTCCCCTTCTCTCTCTCTCTCTTTCTGACTGGCCTGCACTTCTCTATCTCTTTCATTCTCTGTCTGGCCTGCCCCTCTCTCTCTCTCTCTCTCTCTCTCACTCTTTCTCTCTGTCTGGCTAGCCCCTC
>JANJGN010000007.1:96017468-96064244 GCA_026770705.1 Isurus oxyrinchus | reverse complement strand
ATCATGTTTCTGGGAGGGAGGAGAAGGCGTGAGGGCGGATGCGCGGGAGATGGGCCGGACACGGTTGAGGGCCCTGTCAACGACCGTGGGTGGAAAACCTCGGTTAAGGAAGAAGGAGGACATGTCAGAGGAACTGTTTTTGAAGGTAGCATCATCGGAACAGATACGACGAAGGCGAAGGAACTGGGAGAATGGGATGGAGTCCTTACAGGAAGCGGGGTGTGAGGAGCTGTAGTCAAGGTAGCTGTGGGAGTCGGTGGGTTTGTAATGGATATTGGTGGACAGTCTATCACCAGAGATTGAGACAGAGAGGTCAAGGAAGGGAAGGGAAGTGTCAGAGATGGACCACGTGAAAATGATGGAGGGGTGGAGATTGGAAGCAAAATTAATAAATTTTTCCAAGTCCCGACGAGAGCATGAAGCGGCACCGAAGTAATCATCGATGTACCGGAGAAAAAGTTGTGGAAGGAGGCCGGAGTAGGACTGCAACAAGGAATGTTCCACATACCCCATAAAGAGACAGGCATAGCTGGGGCCCATGCGGGTACCCATAGCCACACCTTTTATTTGGAGAAAGTGAGAGGAGTTGAAGGAGAAATTGTTCAACGTGAGAACAAGTTCAGCCAGACGGAGGAGAGTAGTGGTGGATGGGGATTGTTCGGGCCTCTGTTCGAGGAAGAAGCTAAGGGCCCTCAGACCATCCTGCTGGGGGATGGAGGTGTAGAGGGATTGGACGTCCATGGTGAAGAGGAAGCGGTTGGAGCCAGGGAACTGGAAATTGTTGATGTGACGTAAGGTGTCAGAGGAATCACGGATGTAGGTGGGAAGGGACTGGACAAGGGGAGAGAGAAGGGAGTCAAGATAACGAGAAATGAGTTCTGTGCGGCAGGAGCAAGCTGAGATGATCGGTCTACCGGGGCAGTTCTGTTTGTGGATTTTGGGTAGGAGATAGAAGCGGGCCGTCCGAGGTTGGGCGACTATCAGGTTGGAAGCTGTGGGAGGGAGATCCCCAGAGGAGATGAGGTCAGTGACAGTCCTGGAAACAATGGCTTGATGTTCAGTGGTGGGGTCATGGTCCAGGGAGAGGTAGGAGGAAGTGTCTGCGAGTTGATGCTCAGCCTCCGCGAGGTAGAGGTCAGTGCGCCAGACAACAACAGCACCACCCTTGTCAGCGGGTTTGATGACAATGTCAGGGTTGGACCTGAGAGAATGGAGTGCAGTACGTTCAGAGAGAGACAGGTTAGAATGGGTGAGAGGAGCAGAGAAATTGAGACGACTAATGTCGCGCCGACAGTTCTCAATGAAAAGATCAAAAGAAGGTAAGAATCCAGAGAAAAATCCGCCGATGCTGCCAGACGTGCTGAGTTTTTCCAGGTAATTCTGTTTTTGTTTTGGATTTCCAGCATCCGCAGTTTTCTTTGTTTTTATCTCTGTGTTTAATTGACTGCCACTGCTCTTCAAGAAATACCTACCTCCTTGAAGAAGTTCTGTTCCTCTCTGCGACAAGATTTCCGTATCTCTCTGTTGCCTTGTTCACCTTCTTTGCTTTCCATTTCCATCCTGGTGTTTGACAAGGTGTTTACTAAAACCCGCTTTCACAGCCATATCTCCTTTCTCAGTGACTGTCTCCGTCTCCGACTTACCCCACGTGGATTTCAACTGAAATTCCACCCCTCATCTTTCGAACCCACCCAGGATTACCGGTATCTCCAGGACATAAAACGTTTCTCAGACTGCTGTTCCTGTCACATTCTGAAATCCACACTCAGTGCCATGCGCTGCCATATGAACACACTCGACCTCTCCCTCCAGCAGCACCACCGTACCCTTTTTCAAAGCTGCGCGTGCCCCCAGTTTCATTTTATCCTTCGGCTCATCCGACGGCCTCAACAAGAAACTTTTTCTCTTTCTCTCAAGTGCTAAGGAACGCAAGCTCCAACAACTCATCGACACCAACACCCATCTAGGACCCTCCACCCCAGCCTGTCCCTCCGTCCCCACCCCATCTTCCAATCCCAGCCCCAGTCGTGTATTCACTATACCCCCTGACCTTCCCCTCTCCGATGCTGAACGTTCAGTGCTCAGCAAAGGACTTAGTTTCATACCCTTACGCCCTCACCTCAATGAATTTCGGGCTCGGCATGATACTGAACTCTCCTTTCGCCGTCTTCGTCTCCGGGCTCACTTCTTCGGGCAGGAGTCCTCTCCCAGTTCAACGGATCCTTTTACCCATCTCCAATATTCTCCCTCCACCTGGACCCCTCCCTCTGGATTCTTACCTTCTCTTGATCTTTTCATTGAGAACTGTCGGCGCGACATTAGTCGTCTCAATTTCTCTGCTCCTCTCACCCATTCTAACCTGTCTCTCTCTGAACTTACTGCACTCCATTCTCTCAGGTCCAACCCTGACATTGTCATCAAACCCGCTGACAAGGGTGGTGCTGTTGTTGTCTGGCACACTGACCTCTACCTCGCGGAGGCTGAGCGTCAACTCGCAGACACTTCCTCCTACCTCTCCCTGGACCATGACCCCACACTGAACATCAAGCATTGTTTCCAGGACTGTCACTGACCTCATCTCCTCTGGGGATCTCCCTCCCACAGCTTCCAACCTGATAGTCGTCCAACCTCGGACGGCCCGCTTCTATCTCCTACCCAAAATCCACAAACAGAACTGCCCCGGTAGACCGATCATCTCAGCTTGCTCCTGCCCCACAGAACTCATTTCTCGTTATCTTGACTCCCTTCTCTCTCCCCTTGTCCAGTCCCTTCCCACCTACATCCGTGATTCCTCTGACACCTTACGTCACATCAACAATTTCCAGTTCCCTGGCTCCAACCGCTTCCACTTCACCATGGACGTCCAATCCCTCTACACCTCCATCCCCCAGCAGGATGGTCTGAGGGCCTTTAGCTTCTTCCTCGAACAGAGGCCCGAACAATCCCCATCCACCACTACTCTCCTCGTCTGGCTGAACTTGTTCTCACGTTGAACAATTTCTCCTTCAACTCCTCTCACTTTCTCCAAATAAAAGGTGTGGCTATGGGTACCCGCATGGGCCCCAGCTATGCCTGTCTCTTTATGGGGTATGTGGAACATTCCTTGTTGCAGTCCTACTCCGGCCCCCTTCCACAACTTTTTCTCCGGTACATCGATGATTACTTCGGTGCCGCTTCATGCTCTCGTTGGGACTTGGAAAAATTTATTAATTTTGCTTCCAATCTCCACCCCTCCATCATTTTCACGTGGTCCATCTCTGACACTTCCCTTCCCTTCCTTGACCTCTCTGTCTCAATCTCTGGTGATAGACTGTCCACCAATATCCATTACAAACCCACCGACTCCCACAGCTGCCTTGACTACAGCTCCTCACACCCCGCTTCCTGTAAGGACTCCATCCCATTCTCCCAGTTCCTTCGCCTTCGTCGCATCTGTTCCGATGATGCTACCTTCAAAAACGGTTCCTCTGACATGTCCTCCTTCTTCCTTAACCGAGGTTTTCCACCCACGGTCATTGACAGGGCCCTCAACCGTGTCCGGCCCATCTCCCGCGCATCCGCCCTCACGCCTTCTCCTCCCTCCCAGAAACATGATAGGGTCCCCCTTGTCTTCACTTATCACCTCACCAGCCTCCGCATTCAAAGGATCATCCTCCGCCATTTCCGCCAACTCCAGCATGATGCCACCACCAAACACATCTTCCCTTCACCCCCCTTATCGGCATTCCGTAGGGATCGCTTCCTCCGGGACACCCTGGTCCACTCCTCCATCACCCCCTACTCCTCAACCCCCTCCTATGGCACCACCCCATGCCCACGCAAAAGATGTAACACCTGCCCCTTCACTTCCTCTCTCCTCACCGTCCAAGGGCCCAAACACTCCTTTCAAGTGAAGCAGCATTTCACTTGCATTTCCCCCAACTTAGTCTACTGCATTCGTTGCTCCCAATGTGGTCTCCTCTACATTGGAGAGACCAAACGTAAACTGGGCGACCGCTTTGCAGAACACCTGCGGTCTGTCCGCAAGAATGACCCAAACCTCCCTGTCGCTTGCCATTTTAACACTCCACCCTGCTCTCTTGCCCACATGTCTGTCCTTGGCTTACTGCATTGTTCCAGTGAAGCCCAACGCAAACTGGAGGAACAACACCTCATCTTCCGACTAGGCACCTTACAGCCTTCCGGTCTGAATATTGAATTCAACAACTTTAGGTCGTGAGCTCCCTCCCCCATCCCCACCCCCTTTCTGTTTCCCCCTTTTTCCTTTTTTTTCCCTATAAATTATATAGATTTTTCTTTTCCCACCTATTCCATTATTTTTAAATATTTTAAAATCTTTTATGCTCCCCCCACCCCCACTAGAGCTGTACCTTGAGTGCCCTACCATCCATTCTTAATTTGCACATTCATTTAGATAATATCACCAACTTTAACTTTAACACCTATGTGTTCTTTTGTACCATTGTCGTTGACATCTTTTGATGATCTGCTTCTATCACTGCTTGTTTGTCTACACAACCACCTCTCTCTCTCTCTCTATATCTCCGCCCCCCCACACACACCTTAAACCAGCTTATATTGCAACTCTTTGTTGGACTCGAAATCAAGTTCTGTCGAAGGGTCATGAGGACTCGAAACGTCAACTCTTTTCTTCACCGCCGATGCTGCCAGACCTGCTGAGTTTTTCCAGGTAATTCTGTTTTTGTCTCTCTCTATCTTGTTCTCTCTCCCTCTCTGTCCCTCTCTCTCCCTCTCTGTCCCTCTATCTCCCTCTCTCTCCCTCTCTCTCCCTCTCTCTCCCTCTCTCTCCTCCTCTCTCTCCCTCTCTCTCTCTCTCTCTTTCTCTCTGTCTCTCTCTGTCTCTGGCCTGACCCTCTCTCGCTCTCTCTCTCACTCTGCCTGGCCTGTCCACGCGCTCTCTCTTTCTCTCTGGCTGCCCTGTTTCTCTTTCTCTCTCTCTCCCTCTGTCTGGCCTCTCTCTCACTCTCCCTTACTCTCTCTCTGTCTCTCTCTGTCTGGCTAGACCCACTCTCTCTGTCTCTCTCTCTCTCTCTGACTCTCTGTCTAGCTTGCCGCTCTCTCTCTCTCTCTCTCTCTCTGTCTGGCATGCCCCTCTCTCTCTCTATCTATCTCTCTCTCACTCTCTCTCATTCTCCCTCTCTGTCTGGCCTGGCCCACTCTCTTTCTCTCTCTCTCGCTCTCTCTCTCTGTCTGGCCTGCCCCTTTCTCTCCCCCTCTCACTCACTCTGTCTCTCTGTATGGCCTAGCCCACTCTCTCACCCTCTCTTTCATTCTCTCTCTCTGTCTGGCCTGTACCTCTCTCTCACCCTCTCTCTCATTCTCTCTCTCTCTGTCTGTCCTGTCTCTCTCTCTCTCTCTCTCTCACTCTCACTCTCTCTCTCTGCATCTCTCTGTCTGGCTAGCCACATTCACTCTCTCTCTGTCTCTCTGTCTAGCTTGTCTCCCTCTCTCTTTCTCTCTCTCTGTCTGGCCTGCCCCTCTCTCTCTCTATCTATCACTCTCTCTCTCTCTCTCATTCTCCCTCTCTGTCTGGCCTGGCCCTCTCTCTCATCTCTCTTTCATTCTCTCTCTTTGTCTGGCCTGCCCCTCTCTCTTTCTCTCTCACTCTCTCTCACTGTCTCATATGCCCCTCTCTCTTTCTCTCTCTCTCTCTCCCCCTGTCCTGCGCATCTCTCACTCTCTCTCTCTCTCTGTCACTCACTCTCTCTCACTGTCTGATATGCCCCTCTCTGTGTCTCTGTCTCTCTGTCTGGCCTGACCCCCTCTCTCACTCTCTCTTTCATTCTCTCTCTCTCTCTGTCTGGCCTGCCCCTCACTGTCACTCTCTATGTCTATCTCTCTCTCTCTCTATCCATCTATCGCTGTCTGGCCTGTATACGCCCACCCACCCCTCTCTCTCTTTTAATCTCTCTTTCTCTCTATCTCTCCCTGTCTCTGGCCTTCCCCTTTCCCTCTCTCTCTTACTCACTTTCTCTGTCACTCTTTCTGTCTCTCGCTCTCTCTCTCTCTCTCTTTCTGTCTGGCTAGCCTCTCACTCACTCTCTCTCTCTCCCTCTGGCCTGGCCCTCTCTCTCTGTCTGGCCTTCCCGTCCCACTCTCTCTCTCTCTGTCTCTCCATCTCTCATTCTACCTGGCCTGCCCGCTCTCTCTCTCTCTCTATCTCTCTGTCTGGCCTGTCTCTCTCTCTCTCCCTCTGTCTGGCCTGTCTCTCACTCTGTCTCTCTCTCTCTCTCTCTGTGTCTCTCTCTGTCTGGCTAGCCCCACTCTCTGTCTCTCTCTTTCTATCTGGCCTGTCCCTTTCTCTCCCCCTCACACTCACTCTCTCTCTCTCTGTATGACCTGGCCCTCTCTCTCACCCTCTCTTTCATTCTCTCTCTCTGTCTGGCCTATAGCTCTCTCTCACTCTCTCATTCTCTCTCTCTTTCTGTCTGGCCTGACCCTCCTGCACTCTCGCTCTCTCTCTCTCTCACACTATACAGGCCTGCCCGCGATCTCTCTCTGTATTGCTCTGTCTGGCCAGTATCTCACTCTCTCTCTCTCTCTCTAATTCTCTGTCTCTCTGTATCTCTCTGTCTCTGTCTAGGCTGACCATTTCTCATTCTTCCTCTCTCTCTCTCACTCTCTCTCTCTGGCCTGCCTCTCTCTTTCTCTTTCACTCTGGCCCGCCCCTATCGCACTCTCACTCTCTCTCTCTGTCTGGCCTGCCCCTTTCTCTCCACCTCTCTCTCACTCTCTCTCTCTGTATGGCCTAGCCCACTCTCTCACCCTCTCTTTCATTCTCTCTCTCTGTCTGGCCTGTACCTCTCTCTCACCCTCTCTCTCATTCTCTCTCTCTCTGTCTGTCCTCTCTCTCTCTCTCTCTCTCTCTCTCTCTCTCACTCTCTCTCTGTGTCTCTCCCTGTCTGGCTAGCCCCACTCTGTCTCTCCCTGTCTCTCTGTCTAGCTTGTCTCTCTCTCTCTTTCTGTCTTTCTGTCTGGCCTGCCCGCGCTCTCTCTCTATCTATCTCTCTGTCGCTCTCATTCTCCCTCTCTGTCTGGCCTGGCCCTCTCTCTCATCTCTCTTTCATTCTCTCTCTTTATCTGGCCGGCCCCTCTCTCTTTCTCTCTCACTCTCTCTCACTGTCTGATATGCCCCTCTCTGTCTCTCTGTCTCTCTGTCTGGCCTGACCCCCTCTCTCACTCTCTCTCTCATTCTCTCTCTCTCTCTGTCTGGCCTGCCCCTCACTGTCACTCTCTATGTCTATCTCTCTCACTCTCTATCCATCTATCGCTGTCTAGCCTGTATACGCCCACCCGCCCCTCTCTCTCTTTTAATCTCTCTTTCTCTCTATCTCTCCCTGTCTCTGGCCTTCCCCTTTCCCTCTCTCTCTTACTCACTTTCTCTGTCACTCTTTCTGTCTCTCGCTCTCTCTCTCTCTCTCTCTCTCTCTCTGTCTGGCTAGCCTCTCACTCACTCTCTCTCTCTCTCCCTCTGTCTGGCCTGGCCCTCTCTCTCTGTCTGGCCTTCCCGTCCCACTCTCTCTCTCTCTGTCTCTCCATCTCTCATTCTACCTGGCCTGCCCGCTCTCTCTCTCTCTCTATCTCTCTGTCTGGCCTGTCTCTCTCTCTCTCCCTCTGTCTGGCCTGTCTCTCTCTCTCTCTCCCTCTGTCTGGCCTGTCTCTCACTCTGTCTCTCTCTCTCTCACTCTCTCTCTGTGTCTCTCTCTGTCTGGCTAGCCCCACTCTCTCTCTCTTTCTGTCTGGCCTGTCCCTTTCTCTCCCCCTCACACTCACTCTCTCTCTCTCTGTATGACCTGGCACTCTCTCTCACCCTCTCTTTCATTCTCTCTCTCTGTCTGGCCTGTAGCTCTCTCTCACTCTCTCATTCTCTCTCTCTTTCTGTCTGGCCGGACCCTCCCGCACTCTCGCTCTCTCTCTCTCTCACACTATACAGGCCTGCCCGCGCTCTCTCTCTGTATTGCTCTGTCTGGCCAGTATCTCACTCTCTCTCTCTCTCTCTCTCTCTCTAATTCTCTCTCTTTCTGTCCCTCTCTGTCTCTGTCTGGCCTGACCATCTCTCATTCTTCCTCTCTCTCTCTCATTCTCTCTCTCTGGCCTGCCTATCTCTTTCTCTCTCACTCTGGCCCGCCCCTATCGCGCTCTCACTCTCTCTCTCTGTCTGGCCTCCACCTCTCTCTCTATCTCGTTCTCTGCCCCTCTCCCACTCTCTCTCTTTCCCTCTCACTCTTTTTCTCTCTCTTTCTCTCTGTCTCTCTGTCTGTCTCTGGCCTGACCCTCTCTCTCTCGCTCTTTCTCTCACTCTGCCTGGCCGGTCCACGTGCTCTCTCTATCTCTCTGCCTGGGCTGACCCTCTCTCTCTCTCTATCTCTGTCTGGCCTGTCTCTCACTCTCTCTCTCTCGCTCTCTCCCTCTCTCACTCTTCCCCTCTCACTCCCTCTCTCTCTCTGTATGGCCTGCCCGCGCTCTCTCTCTCTCTCTATCTTTCTCGTATTCGCTCTCACTGACTGGCCTGACTCTCTCTCTCTCTCTCTCTCTCTCTCTCTCTCTATCTCTCACTCCACCTGGCCTGCCCGTTCTCTCTCTCTCAATCTCTCTGGCTGCCCTGCTTCTCATTCTCTCTCTCACTCTGTCTGGCCTGTCTCTCGCTCTGTCTCGCTCTCTCTCGCTCTCTCTCACTCTGTCTCTGTCTGGCCAGCCCCTCTCTCTCTCTATCTATCTCTCTCTCTCTCTCTCTCTCTCTCTCTCATTCTCTCTCTCTGTCTGGAATAGCCCCACTCTCGCACTCTCTCTCTCTCTCTGTCTGTCTAGCTTGCCTCTCTCTCTCTTTCTCTCTGTCTGGCCAGACCCTCACGCTCTCTATCTATCTCTCTCTCTCTCTATCTCTCATTCTCCCTCTCTGTCTGGCCTGACCCTCACTCTCATCTCTCTTTCATTCTCTCTCTCTGTCTGGCCTGCCCCTCTCTCTTTCTCACTCACTCTCTCTCACTGTCTCATATGCCCTTCTCTCTTTCTCTCTCTCTCTCTCTCCCTGTCCTGACCATCTCTCACTCTCTTTCTCTCTCTGTCACTCACTCTCTCTCTCACTGTCTGATATGCCCCTCTCTGTCTCTCTCTCTCTCTCTCTCTCTGTCTCTGTCTGGCCAGACCCTCTCTCTCATTCTCCCTCTCTCTCTCACTCTCTCTCTCTCTCTCTCTGGCCTGCCTCTCTCTTTCTCACTCTGGCCCGCCCCTATCGCTCTCTCACTCTCTCTCTCTGTCTGTCCTCCACCTCTATATCTCGTTCTCTCTCCCTCTCTATTTTTCTCTCTCTTTCGCTCTGTCTCTCTCTGTCTCTGGCCTGACCCTCGCTCTCTTGCTCTCTCTCTCCCCCTCTGTGTCTCTCTCTCTGTCTGGCTAACGCCTCTGTCTCTCACCCTCTGTCTGGCTGCCCCTCACTCTCTCTTTCTCTCACTCTCTCTCTCTCTCATTATCCCTCTCTGTCTGGCCTGGCCCAATCTCTCATCTCTCTTTCATTCTCTCTCTCTGTCTGGCCTGCCCCTCTCTCTTTCTCTCTCACTCTCTCTCACTGTCTCATATGCCCCTCTCTCTTTCTCTCTTTCTCTCTCTCTCTCTCCCCCTGTCCTGTGCATCTCTCACTCTGTCTCTCTCTCTCTCACTCACACTCTCTCACTGTCTGATATGCCTCTCTCTCTCTCTCTCTCTGTCTCTGTATGGCCTGCCCATCTCTCTCTCTCTATTTCTTTCTCTCTCTCTCTATCCCTCTGTCTCTGTCTGGCCTGACCATCTCTCATTCTCCCTCTCTCTCTCACTCTCTCTCTCTGGCCTGCCTCTCTCTTTCTCTCTCACTCTGGCCCGCCCCTATCGCTCTCTCACTCTCTCTCTTTGTCTGACCTCCACATCTCTCTCTCTCTCCCTCTCTCTCTTTCTCTCGCCTGACCCTCTCTCTCTCGCTCACTCTGCCTGGCCTGTTCGCATGCTCTCTCTATCTCTCTGCCTGGGCTGCCCCTCTCCATCTCTCTCTATCTCTCTGTCTGGCCTCTCTCTCACTCTTTCTCTCCCTTTGCCTCTCTCTCTCTCTCTCTCTCTCTGTCTCTCTGTCTGGCTAGCACCACTCTCTCTCTCTCTCTCTCTGTCTCTCTGCCTAGCTTGCCTCTCTCTGTCTCTGTCTGGCCTGCCCCTCTCTCTCTCTATCTATCTCTCTCTCACTCTCTCTCATTCTCCCTCTCTGTCTGGCCTGGCCCACTCTCTCATCTCTCTTTCATTCTCTCTCTCTGTCTGGCCTGCCTCTCTCTCTTTCTCTCACACTCTCTCACTGTCTCATATGCCCCTCTCTCTTTCCCTCTCACTCTCTCTCCCCCTGTCCTGCGCAACTCTCACTCTCTCTCTCTCTCTCACTCACTCTCTCTGTGTGTCTCTGGCTAGCCCCATTCACTCTCTCTCTCTGTCTCTCTGTCTAGCTTGTCTCTCTCTCTCTTTCTCTCTGTCTGGATTGACCCTCTCTCTCTCTCTCTGTCTCTCCCTCTCTCTTTCATTCTCTCTCTTTGTCTGGCCTGCCCCTCTCTCTCTCTCTCTCACTCTCTGATATGCCCCTCTCTGTCTCTCTCTCTCTCTCTCTCTGTCTCTCTGTCTGGCCTGACCCTCTCTCTCACTCTCTCTTTCATTTTCTCTCTCTCTCTCTGTCTGGCCTGCCCCTCTCTGTCACTCTCTATGTTTATCTCTCTCTATCTATCTATCTATATCTGTCTGGCCTGCATACGCGCCCACCCCCTCTCTCTCTTTTTATCTCTCTTTCTATCTATCTCTCCCTGTCTCTGGCCTTCCCCTCTCCCTCTCACTTTCTCTGTCTCTCTCTCTCTCTCTCTGTCTGGCTAGCCTCTCACTCTCTCTCTCTCTCTCTCTATCTGGCCTGCCCATCTCTCTCTCTCTCTATTTCTTTCTCTCTCTCTCTATCCCTCTGTCTCTGTCTGGCCTGACCATCTCTCATTCTCCCTCTCTCTCTCACTCTGGCCGGCCTCTCTCTTTCTCTCTCACTCTGGCCCACCCCTATCGCTCTCTCACTCTCTCTCTGTCTGACATCCACTTCTCTCTCTATCTTGTTCTCTCTCCCTCTCTCACCCTCTATCTTGCTCTCTCTCCCTCTATCTCCCTCTCTCTTCCTCTCTCTCCCTCTCTCTCTTTCTCTCTGTCTCTCTCTGTCTCTGGCCTGACCCTCTCTCGCTCTCTCTCACACTCTGCTGGCCTGTCCACGCGCTCTCTCTTTCTCTCTGGCTGCCCTGCTTCTCATTCTCTCTCTCCCTCTGTCTGGCCTCTCTCTCAGGCTCTCTCACTCTCTGTCACTCTCCCTCACTCTCTCTCTGTCTCTCTCTGTCTGGCTAGACCCACTTTCTCTGTCTCTCTCTCTGTCTCTCTGTCTAGCTTGCCTCTCACTCTCTCTCATTCTCCCTCTCTGTCTGGCCTGGCCCACTCTCTTTCTCTCTCTCTCTCTCTCTGTCTGGCCTGCCCCTTTCTCTCCCCCTCTCACTCACTCTCTCTGTGTGGCCTGGCCCTCTCTCTCACCCTCTCTTTCATTCACTCTCTCTGTCTGGCCTGTACCTCTCTCTCACTCTCTCTCTCATTCTCTCTCTCTGTCTGTCCTGTCTCTCTCTCTCTCTCTCACTCTCTCTCTGTCTCTGTCTGGCCTGACCCTCTCTCTCATTCTCCCTCTCTCTCTCACACTCTCTCTCTCTGGCCTGCCTCTCTCTTTCTCACTCTGACCCACCCCTATCGCTCTCTCACTCTCTCTCTCTGTCTGTCCTCCATCTCGCTCTCTATCTCATTCTCTCTCCCTCTCTCTCCCTCTTTCTTTTTCTCTCTCTTTCTCTCTGTCTCTGGCCTGACCCTCTCGCTCTGGATCTCTCTCTCCTCCTCTGTATCTCTCTCTCTGTCTGGCTAACGCCTCTCTCTCTCACCCTCTGTCAGGCTGCCCCTCACACTCTCTGTCTCTCTCTCTCTCTCTCTCTCTTTCTCTCTCTCTCTCTCTCACACACTTCCGCTCTCACTCCATCTCTCTCTCTCTGTATGGCCTGCCCCTCTCTCTCTCCTATTCTCTCTCTCTGACTGGCTGACCCTCTCTCTCCCTCTCTCTCCCTCTCTCTCCCTCTCTCTCCCTCCCTCTCCCTCTCTGTCCCTCTCTGTCCCTCCCTCTCTCTCCCTCTCTCTCTCTCTCTCTCTCTCCCTCTCTCTCTGTCTCTCTCTGTCTCTGACCTCACCCTCTCTCTCTCTCTCTCTCTCTCACTCCACCTGGCCTGCCCGTTCTCTCTCTTTCAATCTCTGTGGCTGCCCTGCTTCTTATTCTCTCTCTCACTCTGTCTGGCCTGTCTCTCGCTCTCTCTCACTCTCTCTCACTCATCTCACTCTCTCTCATTCTCTCACTCAGTCTGGATAGCCCCACTCTCTCGCACTCTCTCTCTCTCTCTGTCTAGCTTGCCTCTCTCTCTCTTTCTCTCTCTCTCTCTGTCTGGCCAGCCCCTCTTGCTCTCTATCTATCTCTCTCTCTCTCTCTCTCTCTATCTCTCATTCTCCCTCTCTGTCTGGCCTGACCCTCTCGCTCATCTCTCTTTCATTCTCTCTCTCTCTGTCTGGCCTGCCCCTCTCTCTTTCTCACTCACTCTCTCTCACTGTCTCATATGCCCTTCTCTCTTTCTCTCTCTTTCTCTCTCTCTCTCTTTCTCCCTGTCCTGCCCATCTCTCGCTCTCTTTCTCTCTCTCTCACTCACTCTCTCTCACTGTCTGATATGGCCCTCTCTGTCTCTCTCTCTCTCTCTCTCTCTGTCTCTGTCTCTGTCTGGCCAGACCCTCTCTCTCATTCTCCCTCTCTCTCTCACTCTCTCTCTCTGGCCTGCCTCTCTCTTTCTCACTCTGGCCCGCCCCTATCGCTCTCTCATCTCTCTCTCTGTCTGTCCTCCACCTCTCTCTCTATCTCGTTCTCTCTCCCTCTCTATTTTTCTCTCTCTTTCGCTCTGTCTCTCTCCGTCTCTGGCCAGACCCTCTCTCTCTTGCTCTCTCTCTCCCCCTCTGTGTCTCTCTCTCTGTCTGGCTAACGCCTCAGTCTCTCACCCTCTGTCTGATATGCCCCTCACTCTCTCTTTCTCTCACTATCTCTCTCTCTCTCATTCTCCCTCTCTGTCTGGCCTGGCCCACTCTCTCATCTCTCTTTCATTCTCTCTCTCTGTTTGGCCTGCCCCTCTCTCTTTCTCTCTCTCTCTCTCCCCCTGTCCTGTGCATCTCTCACTCTGTCCCTCTCTCTCACTCACTCACTCTCAAAGTCTGATATGCCTCTCTCTGTCTCTCTCTCTCTCTCTCTGTCTCTGTCTGGCCTGACCATCTCTCATTCTCCCTCTCTCTCTCTCAATCTCTCTCTCTGGCCTGCCTCTCTCTTTCTCTCTCACTCTGGCCCACCCCATCGCTCTCTCTCTCTCTCTGTCTGACATCCACCTCTCTCTCTATCTTGTTCTCTCTCCCTCTCTCTCCCTCTCTCTCTCTCTCCCTCTCTCTCCCTCTCTCTCCCTCTCTCTCCCTCTCTCTCTTTCTCTCTCTGTCTCTCTCTGTCTCTGGCCTGACCCTCTCTCATTCTCTCTCACACTCTGCTGGCCTGTCCACGCGCTCTCTCTTTCTCTCTGGCTGCCCTGCTTCTCATTCTCTCTCTCCCTCTGTCTGGCCTCTCTCTCAGTCTCTCTCACTCTCTGTCACTCTCCCTCACTCTCTCTCTGTCTCTCTCTGTCTGGCTAGACCCACTCTCTCTGTGTCTCTCTCTCTGTCTCTCTGTCTAGCTTGCCTCTCTCTCTCTCTCTCTCTGTCTGGCATGCCCCTCTCTCTCTCTATCTATCTCTCTCTCACTCTCTCTCATTCTCCCTCTCTGTCTGGCCTGGCCCACTCTCTTTCTCTCTCTCTCTCTGTCTGGCCTGCCCCTTTCTCTCCCCCTCTCACTCACTCTCTCTGCATGGCCTGGCCGTCTCTCTCACCCTCTCTTTCATTCACTCTCTCTGTCTGGCCTGTACCTCTCTCTCACTCTGTCTCTCTTTCTCTCTCACTCTGTCTGTCCTGTCTCTCTCTCTCTCTCTCTCTCACTCTCTCTGTGTCTCTCTGTCTGGCTAGCCCCACTCACTCTCTCTCTCTGTCTCTCTGTCTAGCTTGTCTCTCTCTCTCTTTCTCTCTCTCTGTCTGGCCTGCCCCTCTCTCTCTCTATCTATCTCTCTCTCTCTCTCTCATTCTCCCTCTTTGTCTGGCCTGCCCCTCTCTCTCTCTCTCACTCTCTCTCACTGTCTCATATGACCCTCTCTCTTTCTCTCTCTCTCTGTCTCTGTCTGGCCCCTGCCCATCTCTCTCTCTCTCTCTATTTCTTGCTCTTTCTCTCTCTATCCCTCTGTCTCTGTCTGGCCTGACCATCTCTCATTCTTCCTCTCTCTCTCTCACTCTCTCTCTCTCTGGCCTGCCTCTCTCTTTCTCTCTCACTCTAGCCCGCCCCTATCGCTCTCTCACTCTCTCTCTCTGACTGGCCTCCACCTCTCTCTATCTCGTTCTCTCTCCCTCTCTCCCACTCTCCCTCTCTCTCTCTTTCCCTCTCTCTCTCTTTCTCTCTGTCTCTCTCTCAGTCTCTGGCCTGACCCTCTCTCTCTCGCTCTATCTCTCACTCCTGCCTGGCCGGTCCGCGTGCTCTCTCTATCTCTTTGCCTGGGCTGCCCCTCTCTCTCTCTCTCTCTCTGTCTGGCCTGGGTCCCACCCTCTCTCTCTGTCTCTCCCTCTCTCACTCTCCCCCTCTCACTCCCTCTCTCTCTCTCTGTATGGCCTGCCTCTCTCTCTCTCTCTCTCTCTCTATCTCTATCTCTCTCCTATTCTCTCTCACTGACTGGCCTGACCCTCTCTCTCTCTCTCTCTCCGTGTCTCTCTATCTCTCACTCCACCTGGCCTGCCCGTTCTCTCTCTCTCAATCTCTCTGGCTGCACTGCTTCTCATTCTCTCTCTCACTCTGTCTGGCCTGTCTCTCGCTCTCTCTCGCTCTCTCTCGCTCTCTCTCGCTCTCTCTCGCTCTCTCTCGCTCTCTCTCGCTCTCTCTCGCTCTCTCTCACTCTCTCTCACTCTCTCTCACTCTCTCTCTATGTCTCTCTCTGTCTCTCTCTGTCTCTCTCTGTCTCTCTCTGTCTGGATAGGCCCACTATCTCGCTCTCTCTCTCTCTCCGTCTCTCTGTCTAGCTTGCCTCTCTCTTTCTTTCTCTCTCTCTCTCTCTCTGTCTGGCCAGCCCCTCTCGCTCTCTATCTATCTCTCTCTCTCTCTCTCTCCCTCATCCTCCCTCTCTGTCTGGCCTGACCCTCTCTCTCATCTCTCTTCATTCTCTCTCTCTGTCTGGCCGGCCCCACTCTCTTTCTCTCTCACTCTTTCTCTCTCTCCCTATCCTGCCCATCTCTCACTATCTCTCTCTCTCTCTCACTCCACTCACTCTCTCTCACTGTCTGATATGCCCCTCTCTGTCTCTCTCTCTCTTTCTCTCTCTCTCTTTCTCTCTCTCTCTGTCTCTGTCTGGCCTGACCCTCTCTCTCATCTCCCTCTCTCTCTCACTCTCTCTCCCTCTGGCCTGCCTCTCTCTTTCTCACTCTGGGCCCGCCCCTATCGCTCTCTCACTCTCTCTCTCTGTCTGTCCTCCACCTCTCTCTCTATCTCGTTCTCTCTCCCTCTCTCTTTTTCTCTCTCTTTCTCTCTGTCTCTGGCCTGACCTTCTCTCTCTCGCTCTCTTTCACCCCCTCTGTGTCTCTTTCTCTGTGGCTAACACCTCTCTCTCTCACCCTCAGTCTGGCTGCCCCTCACACTCTCTCTCTCTCTCTCTCTCTCTCTGACTGGCCTGCCCTCCTCTCTCTCTCTCTCTATCTCTCTCTCACTCCCTCTCATTCTCCCTCTCTGTCTAGCCTGGCCCACTCTCTCATCTCTCTTTCATTCTCTCTCTCTGTCTGGCCTGCTCCTCTCTCTTTCTCTCTCACTCTCTCTCACTGTCTCATATGCCCCTCTCTCTCTTTCTTTCCCTCTCTCTCTCCCCCTGTCCTGTGCATCTCTCACTCTGTCTCTCTCTCTCACTCACTCTCTCTCACTGACTGATATGCCTCTCTCTCTCTCTCTCTGTCTCTGTCTGACCTGCCCATCTCTCTCTCTCTCTATTTCTTTCTCTCTCTCTCTATCCCTCTGTCTCAGTCTGCCCTGACCATCTCTCATTCTCCCTCTCTCTCTCACTCTCTCACTCTCTGGCCTGCCTCTCTCTTTCTCTCTCACTCTGGCCCACCCCTATCGTTCTCTCACTCTCTCTCTGTCTGACATCCACCTCTCTCTCTATCTCTCTCTCTCTCGCACTGTCTGATATGCCCCTCTCTCTCTCTCTCTCTCTCTGTCTCTCTGTCTGGCCTGACCCTCACTGTCACTCTCTATGTCTATTTCTCTCTCTCTCTATCTATCTATCGCTGTCTGGCCTGTACACGCCCACCCACCCCTCTCTCTGTTTTAATCTCTCTTTCTCTCTATCTCTCCCTGTCTCTGGCCTTCCCCTTTCCCTCTCTCTCTTATTCACTTTTTCTGTCACCCTTTCTCTCTCTCTCTCTCTCTCTCTCTGTCTGACTAGCCTCTCACTCACTCTCTCTCTCTCCCTCTGTCTGGCCTGGCCTTCTCTCTCTGTCTGGCCTACCCGTCCCACTCTCTCTCTTTCTGTCTCTCCATCTCTCACTCTACCTGGCCTGCCCGCTCTCTCTCTCTATCTCTCTGTCCTGGTCTGTCTCTCTCTCTCTCCCTCTGTCTGGCCTGTCTCAAACTCTGTCTCTCTCTCTCTCTGTGTCTCTCTCTGTCTGGCTAGCCCCATTCGCTCTCTCTCTCTCTGTCTGGCCTGCCCTTTCTCTTCCCCTCTCACTCACTCTCTCTCTCTGTATGACCTGGCCCTCTCTCTCACCCTCTCTTTCAATCTCTCTCTCTGTCTGGCCTGTACCTCTCTCTCACTCTCTCTCTCTCATTCTCTCTCTCTCTGTCTGGCCTGACCCTCCCGCTCCCTCGCTCTCTCTGTCTCTCTCTCTCACTCTGCTGGCCTGCCCGCGCTCTCTCTCTCCATTGCTCTGTCTGGCCAGTCTCTCCCTCTCTCTCTCTCACTAATTCTCTCTCTCTCTGTCTCTCTCTGTCTCTGTCTGACCTGCCCATCTCTCTCTCTTTATTTCTTGCTCTCTCTCTCTATCCCTCTGTCTCTGTCTGGCCTGACCATCTCTCATTCTTCCTCTCTCTCTCTCTCACTTTCTCTGTCTCTGGCCTGCCTCTCTCTTTCTCTCTCACTCTAGCCCGCCCCTATCGCTCTCTCACTCTCTCTCTGTCTGGCCTCCACCTCTCTCTCTATCTCGTTCTCTCCCTCTCTCTCCTCTCCCTCTCTCTCTCTTTTTCTCTCTCTGTCTCTCTGTCTCTCTCTCTCTGTCTCTGGCCTGAACCTCTCTCTCTCGCTCTCTCTCTCACTCTGCCTGGCCGGTCCGCGTGCTCTCTCAATCACTCTGCCTGGGCTGGCCCTCTCTCTCTCTCTATCTCTGTCTGGCCTGTCTCCCACTTTCTCTCTCTCTCTCTCTCCCTCTCTCACTCTCCCCCCTCTCACTCCCTCTCTCTCACTGTATGGCCTGCCCCTCTCTCTCTCTCTCTCTCTCTATCTCTCTCCTATTCTCTCTCACTGACTGGCCTGACACTCTCTCTCTCTCTCTCTGTCTCTCTATCTCTCACTCCACCTGGCCTGCCCGTTCTCTCTCTCTCAATCTCTCTGGCTGCCCTGCTTCTCATTCTCTCTCTCACTCTGTCTGGCCTGTCTCTCGCTCTCTCTCACTCCCTCTCACTCTCTCTCTCTGTCTCTCTCTGTCTGGATAGGCCCACTATCTCGCTCTCTCTCTCTCTCCGTCTCTCTGTCTAGCTTGCCTCTCTCTTTCTTTCTCTCTCTCTCTCTCTGTCTGGCCAGCCCCTCTCGCTCTCTATCTATCTCTCTCTCTCTCTCTCTCCCTCATCCTCCCTCTCTGTCTGGCCTGACCCTCTCTCTCATCTCTCTTTCATTCTCTCTCTCTGTCTGGCCGGCCCCTCTCTCTTTCTCTCTCACTCTTTCTCTCTCTCCCTATCCTGCCCATCTCTCACTATCTCTCTCTCTCTCTCACTCACTCACTCTCTCTCACTGTCTGATATGCCCCTCTCTGTCTCTCTCTCTCTTTCTCTCTCTCTCTGTCTCTGTCTGGCCTGACCCTCTCTCTCATCTCCCTCTCTCTCTCACTCTCTCTCCCTCTGGCCTGCCTCTCTCTTTCTCACTCTGGCCCGCCCCTATCGCTCTCTCACTCTCTCTCTCTGTCTGTCCTCCACCTCTCTCTCTATCTCGTTCTCTCTCCCTCTCTCTTTTTCTCTCTCTTTCTCTCTGTCTCTGGCCTGACCTTCTCTCTCTCGCTCTCTTTCTCCCCCTCTGTGTCTCCTTCTCTGTGGCTAACACCTCTCTCTCTCACCCTCAGTCTGGCTGCCCCTCACACTCTCTCTCTCTCTCTCTCTCTCTCTGACTGGCCTGCCCCCCTCTCTCCCTCTCTCTATCTCTCTCTCACTCCCTCTCATTCTCCCTCTCTGTCTAGCCTGGCCCACTCTCTCATCTCTCTTTCATTCTCTCTCTCTGTCTGGCCTGCCCCTCTCTCTTTCTCTCTCACTCTCTCTCACTGTCTCATATGCCCCTCTCTCTCTCTCTCTTTCTTTCCCCTCTCTCTCTCCCCCTGTCCTGTGCATCTCTCACTCTGTCTCTCTCTCTCACTCACTCTCTCTCACTGACTGATATGCCTCTCTCTCTCTCTGTCTCTGTCTGACCTGCCCATCTCTCTCTCTCTCTATTCCTTTCTCTCTCTCTCTATCCCTCTGTCTCAGTCTGGCCTGACCATCTCTCATTCTCCCTCTCTCTCTCACTCTCTCACTCTCTGGCCTGCCTCTCTCTTTCTCTCTCACTCTGGCCCACCCCTATCGCTCTCTCACTCTCTCTCTCTGTCTGACATCCACCTCTCTCTCTATCTCTCTCTCTCTCTCTCACTGTCTGATATGCCTCTCTCTCTCTCTCTGTCTCTCTGTCTGGCCTGACCCTCTCTCTCACTCTCTCTTTCATTCTCTCTCTCTCTCTGTCTGGCCTGCCCCTCACTGTCACTCTCTATGTCTATTTCTCTCTCTCTCTATCTATCTATCGCTGTCTAGCCTGTATACGCCCACCCACCCCTCTCTCGCTTTTAATCTCTCTTTCTCTCTATCTCTCCCTGTCTCTGGCCTTCCCCTTTCCCTCTCTCTCTTACTCACTTTCTCTGTCACCCTTTCTCTCTCTCTCTCTCTCTCTCTGTCTGGCTAGCCTCTCACTCACTCTCTCTCTCTCTGCCTCTTTCTGGCCTGGCCTTCTGTCTCTGTCTGTCCTGCTCCTCCCACTCTCTTTCTCTCTCTCTGTCTCTCCATCTCTCACTCTACCTGGCCTGCCCGCTTTCTCTCTCTCTATCTCTCTGTCTGGCCTGTAGCTCTCTCTCACTCTCTCTCTCATTCTCTCTCTCTCTGTCTGGCCTGACCCTCCCGCGCTCTCGCTCTCTCTCTGTCTCTCTCTCTCACTCTGCTGGCCTGCCCGCGTTCTCTCTCTCTATTGCTCTGTCTGGCCAGTCTCTCCCTCTTTCTCTCTCTCTCTAATTCTCTCTCTCTCTCTCTCTGTCTCTGTCTGGCCTGCCCATCTCTCTCTCTCTCTCTATTTCTTTCTCTCTCTCTCTCTGTCTCTGTCTGGCCTGCCCATCTCTCTCTCTCTCTCTATTTCTTGCTCTTTCTCTCTCTATCCCTCTGTCTCTGTCTGGCCTGACCATCTCTCATTCTTCCTCTCTCTCTCTCACTCTCTCTCTCTCTGGCCTGCCTCTCTCTTTCTCTCTCACTCTAGCCTGCCCCTATCGCTCTCTCACTCTCTCTCTCTGTCTGGCCTCCACCTCTCTCTATCTCGTTCTCTCTCCCTCTCTCCGCCTCTCCCTCTCTCTCTCTTTCCCTCTCTCTCTCTTTCTCTCTGTCTCTCTCTCAGTCTCTGGCCTGACCCTCTCTCTCTCGCTCTATCTCTCACTCTGCCTGGCTGGTCCGCGTGCTCTCTCTATCTCTTTGCCTGGGCTGCCCCTCTCTCTCTCTCTATCTCTGTCTGGCCTGGGTCCCACACTCTCTCTCTGTCTCTCCCTCTCTCACTCTCCCCCTCTCACTCTGTCTCTCTCTCTCTCTATATGGCCTGCCTCTCTCTCTCTCTCTCCCTCTCTCTCTCTCTATCTCTCTCCTATTCTCTCTCACTGACTGGCCTGACCCTCTCTCTCTCTCTCTCCGTGTCTCTCTATCTCTCACTCCACCTGGCCTGCCCGTTCTCTCTCTCCCAATCTCTCTGGCTGCACTGCTTCTCATTCTCTCTCTCACTCTGTCTGGCCTGTCTCTCGCTCTCTCTCGCTCTCTCTCGCTCTCTCTCTCACTCTCGCTCTATGTCTCTCTCTGTCTCTCACTCTATGTCTCTCTCTGTCTCTCTCTGTCTCTCTCTGTCTGGATAGGCCCACTCTCTCGCTCTCTCTCTCTCTCTCCGTCTCTCTGTCTAGCTTGCCTCTCTCTTTCTCTCTCTCTCTCTCTCTGTCTGGCTAGCCCCTCTCGCTCTCTATCTATCTCTCTCTCTCTCTTTCTCTCATCCTCCCACTCTGTCTGGCCTGACCCTCTCTCTCATCTCTCTTTCATTCTCTCTCTCTGTCTGGCCGGCCCCTCTCTCTTTCTCTTTCACTCTTTCTCTCTCTCCCTATCCTGCCCATCTCTCACTATCTCTCTCTCTCTCTCACTCACTCACTCTCTCTCACTGTCTGATATGCCCCTCTCTGTCTCTCTCTCTCTTTCTCTCTCTCTCTGTCTCTGTCTGGCCTGACCCTCTCTCTCATCTCCCTCTCTCTCTCACTCTCTCTCCCTCTGGCCTGCCTCTCTCTTTCTCACTCTGGCCCGCCCCTATCGCTCTCTCACTCTCTCTCTGTCTGTCCTCCACCTCTCTCTCTATCTCGTTCTCTCTCCCTCTCTCTTTTTCTCTCTCTTTCTCTCTGTCTCTGGCCTGACCTTCTCTCTCTCGCTCTCTTTCACCCCCTCTGTGTCTCTTTCTCTGTGGCTAACACCTCTCTCTCTCACCCTCAGTCTGGCTGCCCCTCACACTCTCTCTCTCTCTCTCTCTCTCTCTCTGACTGGCCTGCCCTCCTCTCTCTCTCTCTCTATCTCTCTCTCACTCCCTCTCATTCTCCCTCTCTGTCTAGCCTGGCCCACTCTCTCATCTCTCTTTCATTCTCTCTCTCTGTCTGGCCTGCTCCTCTCTCTTTCTCTCTCACTCTCTCTCACTGTCTCATATGCCCCTCTCTCTCTTTCTTTCCCTCTCTCTCTCCCCCTGTCCTGTGCATCTCTCACTCTGTCTCTCTCTCTCACTCACTCTCTCTCACTGACTGATATGCCTCTCTCTCTCTCTCTCTGTCTCTGTCTGACCTGCCCATCTCTCTCTCTCTCTATTTCTTTCTCTCTCTCTCTATCCCTCTGTCTCAGTCTGCCCTGACCATCTCTCATTCTCCCTCTCTCTCTCACTCTCTCACTCTCTGGCCTGCCTCTCTCTTTCTCTCTCACTCTGGCCCACCCCTATCGTTCTCTCACTCTCTCTCTGTCTGACATCCACCTCTCTCTCTATCTCTCTCTCTCTCGCACTGTCTGATATGCCCCTCTCTCTCTCTCTCTCTCTCTGTCTCTCTGTCTGGCCTGACCCTCACTGTCACTCTCTATGTCTATTTCTCTCTCTCTCTATCTATCTATCGCTGTCTGGCCTGTACACGCCCACCCACTCCTCTCTCTGTTTTAATCTCTCTTTCTCTCTATCTCTCCCTGTCTCTGGCCTTCCCCTTTCCCTCTCTCTCTTATTCACTTTTTCTGTCACCCTTTCTCTCTCTCTCTCTCTCTCTCTCTGTCTGACTAGCCTCTCACTCACTCTCTCTCTCTCCCTCTGTCTGGCCTGGCCTTCTCTCTCTGTCTGGCCTACCCGTCCCACTCTCTCTCTTTCTGTCTCTCCATCTCTCACTCTACCTGGCCTGCCCGCTCTCTCTCTCTATCTCTCTATCTCTCTGTCTCGTCTGTCTCTCTCTCTCTCCCTCTGTCTGGCCTGTCTCAAACTCTGTCTCTCTCTCTCTCTGTGTCTCTCTCTGTCTGGCTAGCCCCATTCTCTCTCTCTCTCTCTGTCTGGCCTGCCCTTTCTCTTCCCCTCTCACTCACTCTCTCTCTCTGTATGACCTGGCCCTCTCTCTCACCCTCTCTTTCAATCTCTCTCTCTGTCTGGCCTGTACCTCTCTCTCACTCTCTCTCTCTCATTCTCTCTCTCTCTGTCTGGCCTGACCCTCCCGCTCCCTCGCTCTCTCTGTCTCTCTCTCTCACTCTGCTGGCCTGCCCGCGCTCTCTCTCTCCATTGCTCTGTCTGGCCAGTCTCTCCCTCTCTCTCTCTCACTAATTCTCTCTCTCTCTGTCTCTCTCTGTCTCTGTCTGACCTGCCCATCTCTCTCTCTTTATTTCTTGCTCTCTCTCTCTATCCCTCTGTCTCTGTCTGGCCTGACCATCTCTCATTCTTCCTCTCTCTCTCTCTCACTTTCTCTGTCTCTGGCCTGCCTCTCTCTTTCTCTCTCACTCTAGCCCGCCCCTATCGCTCTCTCACTCTCTCTCTGTCTGGCCTCCACCTCTCTCTCTATCTCGTTCTCTCCCTCTCTCTCCTCTCCCTCTCTCTCTCTTTTTCTCTCTCTGTCTCTCTGTCTCTCTCTCTGTCTCTGGCCTGAACCTCTCTCTCTCGCTCTCTCTCTCACTCTGCCTGGCCGGTCCGCGTGCTCTCTCAATCACTCTGCCTGGGCTGGCCCTCTCTCTCTCTCTATCTCTGTCTAGCCTGTCTCCCACTTTCTCTCTCTCTCTCTCTCCCTCTCTCACTCTCCCCCTCTCACTCCCTCTCTCTCACTGTATGGCCTGCCCCTCTCTCTCTCTCTCTCTCTCTCTATCTCTCTCCTATTCTCTCTTACTGACTGGCCTGACACTCTCTCTCTCTCTCTCTGTCTCTCTATCTCTCACTCCACCTGGCCTGCCCGTTCTCTCTCTCTCAATCTCTCTGGCTGCCCTGCTTCTCATTCTCTCTCTCACTCTGTCTGGCCTGTCTCTCGCTCTCTCTCACTCCCTCTCACTCTCTCTCTCTGTCCCTCTCTGTCTGGATAGGCCCAGTCTCTCGCTCCTTCTCTCTGTCTCTCTGTCTAGCTTGCCTCTCTCTCTCTCTCTCTCTCTGTCTAGCCAACCCCTCTCGCTCTCTATCTATCTCTCTCTCTCTCTCTCATTCTCCCTCTCTATCTGGCCTGACCCTTTCTCTCATCTCTCTTTCAGTCTCCCTCTCTGTCTGGCCTGCCCCTCACTCTCTCTCACTGTCTCATATGCCCCTCTCTCTTTCTCTCCCTTTCTCTCTCTCTCTCCCTGTCCTGCCCATCTCTCACTCTCTCTCTCTCTCTCTCTCTCTCTCTCTCTCTCACTCACTCTCTCTCACTGTCTGATACGCCCCTCTCTGTCTCTCTCTCTCTCTCTCTGTCTCTGTCTGGCCTGACCCTCTCTCTCATTCTCCCTCTCTCTGTCACTCTCTCTCTCTCAGGCCTGCCTCTCTCTTTCTCACTCTAGCCCGCCCCTGTCGCTCTCTCACTCTCTCTCTCTGTCTGTCCTCCACCTCTCTCTTTATCTCGTTCTCTCTCCCTCTCTCTCTCTCTTTCTCTCTGTCTCTGGCCTGACCTTCTCTCTCTCACTCTCTCTCTCACCCTCTGTGTGTCTCTCTCTCTGTCTGGCTAACACCTCTCTCTCTCACCCTCTGTCTGGCTGCCACTCACTCTCTCTCTCTCTCTCTCTCACACACTGCCCCACTCTCACTCCCTCTCTCTCTCCTATTCTCTCTCACTGACTGGCTGACCCTCTCTCTCCCTCTCTCTCTCCCTCTTTCTCTCCCTCTCTCTCTCCCTCTCTCTCTCCCACTCTTTTTCTCTCTCTTTCTCTCTGTCTCTCTCTGTCTCTGGCCTGACCCTCTCTCTCTCGCTCTCTCTCTCACTCCACCTGGTCTGCCTGTTCTCTCTCTCTCAATCTCTCTGGCTGCTATGCTTCTCATTCTCTCTCTCTCTCTGTCTGGCCTCTCTGTCACTCTCTGTCACTCTCTGTCACTCTCTGTCACTCTCTGTCACTCTCTCACACTCTTTCACACTCTCTCTCTGTCTCTCTGTCTGGCTAGCTCCACTCTCTCACTCTCTCTCTCTGTCTCTCTGCCTAGCTTACCTCTCTCTCTCTCTCTGTCTGGCCTGCCCCTCTCTCTCTTTATCTATCTCTCTCTCTCTCTCTATCTTTCATTTTCTCTCTCTGTCTGGCCTGCCCCTCTCTCTTTCTCTCTCACTCTCTCTCACTGTCTCATATGCACCTCTCTCTCTCTCTCTCTCTCTCTCTCCCTGTCCTGTGCATCTCTCACTCTGTCTCTCTCTCTCACTCACTCTCACATCTGATATGCCCCTCTCTGTCTTTCTCTCTCTCTCTCTCTCTGTCTCTGTCTGGCCTGTCCATCTCTCTCTCTCTATATTTCTTTCTCCCTCTCTCTATCCCTCTGTCTCTGTCTGGCCTGACCATCTCTCATTCTCCCTCTCTCTCTCACTCTCTCTCTCTGTCTGACATCCACCTCTCTCTCTATCTTGTTCTCTCTCCCTCTCTCTCCCTCTCTCTCCCTCTCTCTCCCTCTCTCTCTTTCTCTCTGTCTCTGGCCTGATCCTCTCTCGCTCCCTCTCTCACTCTGCCTGGCGTGTCCTCACGCTCTCTCTTTCTCTCTGGCTGCCCTTCTTCTCATTCTCTCTCTCTCTCTGTCTGGCATGCCCCTCTCTCTCCCTATCTATCTCTCTCTCACTCTCTCTCATTCTCCCTCTCTGTCTGGCCTGGCCCACTCTCTTTCTCTCTCTCTCTCTCTCTCTCTCTGTCTGGCCTGCCCCTTTCTCTCCCCCTCTCACTCACTCTCTCTCTCTGTATGGTCTGGCCCTCTCTCTCACCCTCTTTTTCATTCTTTCTCTCTATCTGGCCTGTACCTCTCTCTCAATCTCTCTCATTCTCTCTCTCTCTCTTTCCTGTCTCTCTCTCTCTCTCTCTCTGCGTCTCTCTGTCTGGCTTGCCCCACTCACTCCTCTCTGTCTCTCTGTCTAGCTTGTCTCTCTCTCTCTTTCTCTCTCTCTGTCTGGCCTGCCCCTCTCTCTCTCTATCTATCTCTCTGTCTCTCTCTCTCTCATTCTCCCTCTCTGTCTGGCCTGCCCCTCTCTCTCTCTATCTATCTCTCTGTCTCTCTCTCTCTCATTCTCCCTTTCTGTCTGGCCTGGCCCTCTCTCTCATCTCTCTTTCATTCTCTCTCTTTGTCTGCCCTGCCCCTCTCTCTCTCTCTCTCACTGTCTCATATGCTCTTCTCTCTTTCTCTCTCTCTCTCTCTCTCTGTCTCTCTGTCTGGATGACCCTCTCTCTCACTCTCTCTTTCATTCTCACTCTCTCTGTCTGTCCTGTCTCTCTCTCTCTCTCTCTCTGTCTCTCTGTCTGGCCTGACCCTCTCTCTCACTCTCTCTTTCATTCTCTCTCTGTCTGGCCTGCCCCTCACTGTCACTCTCTATGTCTATTTCTCTCTCTCTCTATCTATCTATCGCTGTCTGGCCTGTATACGCCCACCCACCCCTCTCTCTCTTTAATCTCTCTTTCTCTCTATCTCTCCCTGTCTCTGGCCTTCCCCTTTCCCTCTCTCTCTTATTCGCTTTCTCTGTCACCCTTTCTCTCTCTCTCTCTCTGTCTGGCTAGCCTCTCACTCACTCTCTCTCTCTCCCTCTGTCTGGCCTGGCCCCCTCTGTCTGGCCTGGCCCTCTCTCTCAGTCTGGCCTGCCCGTCCCACTCTCTCTCATTCTGTCTCTCCATCTCTCACTCTACCTGGCCTCCCCGCTCTCTCTCTCTGTCTGGTCTGTCTCTCTCTCTCTCCCTCTGTCTGGCCTGTCTCTCACTCTGTCTCTGTCTCTCTCTGTCACTCTCTCTCTGTGTCTCTCTCTGTCTGGCTAGCCCCACTCTCTCTCTCCCTGTCTGGCCTGCCCCTTTCTCTTCCCCTCTCACTCACTCTCTCTCTCTGTATGACCTGGCCCTCTCTCTCACCCTCTCTTTCATTCTCTCTCTCTGTCTGGCCTGTACCTCTCTCTCACTCTCTCTCTCATTCTCTCTCTCTCTGTCTGTCCTGTCTCTCTCTCTCTCTCTCTCTCTCACTCTCTCTCTGTGTCTCCCCCTGTCTGGCTAGCCCCACTCTCTCTCTCTCTCTCTCTCTGTATTACCTGGCCCTCTCTCTCACCCTCTCTTTCATTCTCTCTCTCTGTCTGGCCTGTAGCTCTCTCTCACTCTCTCTCTCATTCTCTCTCTCTCTGTCTGGCCTGACCCTCCCGCTCTCTCGCTCTCTCTCTGTCTCTCTCTCTCACTCTGCTGGCCTGCCCGCGTTCTCTCTCTCTATTGCTCTGTCTGGCCAGTCTCTCCCTCTTTCTCTCTCTCTCTAATTCTCTCTCTCTCTCTCTCTCTCTCTGTCTCTGTCTGGCCTGCCCATCTCTCTCTCTCTCTATTTCTTGCTCTTTCTCTCTCTATCCCTCTGTCTCTGTCTGGCCTGACCATCTCTCATTCTTCCTCTCTCTCTCTCACTCTCTCTCTCTCTGGCCTGCCTCTCTCTTTCTCTCTCACTCTAGCCCGCCCCTCTCGCTCTCTCTCGCTCTCTCTCACTCTCGCTCTATGTCCCTCTCTGTCTCTCACTCTATGTCTCTCTCTGTCTCTCTCTGTCTCTCTCTGTCTGGATAGGCCCACTCTCTCGCTCTCTCTCTCTGTCTGGCCTCCACCTCTCTCTATCTCGTTCTCTCTCCCTCTCTCCGCCTCTCCCTCTCTCTCTCTTTCCCTCTCTCTCTCTTTCTCTCTGTCTCTCTCTCAGTCTCTGGCCTGACCCTCTCTCTCTCGCTCTATCTCTCACTCTGCCTGGCTGGTCCGCGTGCTCTCTCTATCTCTTTGCCTGGGCTGCCCCTCTCTCTCTCTCTATCTCTGTCTGGCCTGGGTCCCACACTCTCTCTCTGTCTCTCCCTCTCTCACTCTCCCCCTCTCACTCCCTCTCTCTCTCTCTGTATGGCCTGCCTCTCTCTCTCTCTCTCTCTCTATCTCTCTCCTATTCTCTCTCACTGACTGGCCTGACCCTCTCTCTCTCTCTCTCTCCGTGTCTCTCTATCTCTCACTCCACCTGGCCTGCCCGTTCTCTCTCTCTCAATCTCTCTGGCTGCACTGCTTCTCATTCTCTCTCTCACTCTGTCTGGCCTGTCTCTCGCTCTCTCTCGCTCTCTCTCGCTCTCTCTCGCACTCTCTCGCTCTCTCTCACTCTCGCTCTATGTCCCTCTCTGTCTCTCACTCTATGTCTCTCTCTGTCTCTCTCTGTCTCTCTCTGTCTGGATAGGCCCACTCTCTCGCTCTCTCTCTCTGTCTGGCCTCCACCTCTCTCTCTATCTCGTTCTCTCCTTCTCTCTCTCTCTCCCCTCTCTCTCTCTTTTTCTCTCTCTTTCTCTCTGTCTCTCTGTCTGTCTCTGGCCTGAACCTCTCTCTCTCGCTCTCTCTCACTCTGCCTGGCTGGTCCGCGTGCTCTCTCTATCACTCTGCCTGGGCTGGCCCTCTCTCTCTCTCTATCTCTGTCTGGCCTGTCTCCCACTTTCTCTGTCTCTCTCTTCCTCTCTCACTCTCCCCCTCTCACTCCCTCTCTCTCTCTGTATGGCCTGCCCCTCTCTCTCTCTCTCTCTCTATCTCTCTCCTATTCTCTCTCACTGACTGGCCTGACCCTCTCTCTCTCTCTCTCTCTGTCTCTCTATCTCTCACTCCACCTGGCCTGCCTGTTCTCTCTCTCTCAATCTCTCTGGCTGCCCTGCTTCTCATTCTCTCTCTCACTCTGTCTGGCCTGTCTCTCGCTCTCTCTCACTCTCTCTCACTCTCTCTCTGTCCCTCTCTGTCTGGATAGGCCCAGTCTCTCGCTCCTTCTCTCTGTCTCTCTGTCTAGCTTGCCTCTCTCTCTCTCTCTCTCTCTCTCTCTGTCTGGCCAACCCCTCTCGCTCTCTATCTATCTCTCTCTCTCTCTCATTCTCCCTCTCTATCTGGCCTGACCCTCTCTCTCATCTCTCTTTCAGTCTCCCTCTCTGTCTGGCCTGCCCCTCTCTCTTTCTCTCTCACTCTCTCTCACTGTCTCATATGCCCCTCTCTCTTTCTCTCTCTCTTTCTCTCTCTCTCTCCCTGTCCTGCCCATCTCTCACTCTCTCTCTCTCTCTCACTCACTCTCTCTCACTGTCTGATACGCCCCTCTCTGTCTCTCTCTCACTCTCCCTGTCTCTGTCTGGCCTGACCCTCTCTCTCATTCTCCCTCTCTCTGTCACTCTCTCTCTCTCAGGCCTGCCTCTCTCTTTCTCACTCTAGCCCGCCCCTGTCGCTCTCTCACTCTCTCTCTCTGTCTGTCCTCCACCTCTCTCTCTATCTCGTTCTCTCTCCCTCTCTCTCTCTCTTTCTCTCTGTCTCTGGCCTGACCTTCTCTCTCTTGCTCTCTCTCTCCCCCTCTGTGTGTCTCTCTCTCTGTCTGGCTAACACCTCTCTCTCTCACCCTCTGTCTGGCTGCCACTCACTCTCTCTCTCTCTCTCTCACACACTCCCCCACTCTCACTCCCTCTCTCTCTCTGTATGGCCTGCCCCTCTCTCTCTCCTATTCTCTCTCACTGACTGGCTGACCCTCTCTCTCCCTCTCTCTCCCTCTCTCTCTCCCTCTCTCTCTCCCTCTCTCTCTCCCTCTCTCTCTCCCACTCTTTTTCTTTCTCTTTCTCTCTGTCTCTCTCTGTCTCTGGCCTGACCCTCTCTCTCTCACTCTCTCTCTCACTCCACCTGGTCTGCCTGTTCTCTCTCTCTCAATCTCTCTGGCTGCTATGCTTCTCATTCTCTCTCTCCCTCTGTCTGGCCTCTCTGTCACTGTCACTCTCTGTCACTCTCTGTCACTCTCTGTCACTCTCTCACACTCTCTCTCTGTCTCTCTGTCTGGCTAGCTCCACTCTCTCTCTCTCTCTCTCAAGTCTCTCTGCCTAGCTTGCCTCTCTCTCTCTCTGTCTGGCCTGCCCCTCTCTATCTCTATCTATCTCTCTCTCTCTCTCTATCTTTCATGCTCTCTCTCTGTCTGGCCTGCCCCTCTCTCTTTCTCTCTCTTTCTCTCTCACTGTCTCATATGCCCCTCTCTCTCTCTCTCTCTCTCTCCCTGTCCTGTGCATCTCTCACTCTGTCTCTCTCTCTCACTCACTCTCTCTCACTGTCTGATATGCCCCTCTCTGTCTTTCTCTCTCTCTCTCTCTCTGTCTCTGTCTGGCCTGTCCATCTCTCTCTCTCTATATTTCTTTCTCCCTCTCTCTATCCCTCTGTCTCTGTCTGGCCTGACCATCTCTCATTCTCCCTCTCTCTCACTCTCTCTCGCTCTGGCCTGCCTCTCTCTTTCTCTCTCACTCTAGCCCGCCCCAATTGCTCTCTCACTCTCTCTCTCTCTGTCTACATCCACCTCTCTCGCTATCTTGTTCTCTCACCCTGTCTCACCCTGTCTCACCCTGTCTCACCCTGTCTCTCCCTGTCTCTCTCTGTCTCACCCTGTCTCACCCTGTCTCACCCTGTCTCTCCCTCTCTCTCCCTCTCTCTCCCTCTCTCTCCCTCTCTCTCCCTCTCTCTGTCTCTCTCTCTTTCTCTCTGTCTCTCTCTGTCTCTGGCCTGACCGTCTCCCGCTGTCTCTCTCCCTCTGTCTGGCCTCTCTCTCACTCACTCTCACTCTCAGTCACTCTCTCTCAGTCTCTCTCTGTCTCTCTCTGTCTGGCTAGACCCACTCTCTCTGTCTCTCTCTCTGTCTCTCTGTCTAGCTTGACTCTCGATCTCTCTCTCAATCTCTCTGTCTGGCATGCCCCACTCTCTCTCTCTATCTATCTCTCTCTCTATCTCTCTCTCTCTCTCATTCTCCCTCTCTGCCTGGGCTGCCCCTCTCTCTCTCTCTTTCTCTCTCTGTCTGGCCTGTCTCTCGCTCTCTCTCACTCTCTCTCACACTCTCTCTCTCTCTCTCTCTGTCTCTGTCTGGCCTGCCCATCTCTCTCTCTCTCTATTTCTTGCTCTCTCTCTCTATCCCTCTGTCTCTGTCTGGCCTGACCATCTCTCATTCTTCCTCTCTCTCTCTCTCACTTTCTCTCTCTCTGGCCTGCCTCTCTCTTTCTCTCTCACTCTAGCCCGCCCCTATCGCTCTCTCACTCTCTCTCTCTGTCTGGCCTCCACCTCTCTCTCTATCTCGTTCTCTCCCTCTCTCTCCCTCTCCCTCTCTCTCTCTTTTTCTCTCTCTTTCTCTCTGTCTCTGGCCTGAACCTCTCTCTCTCGCTCTCTCTCTCACTCTGCCTGGCCGGTCCGCGTGCTCTCTCTATCACTCTGCCTGGGCTGGCCCTCTCTCTCTCTCTCTCTATCTCTGTCTGGCCTGTCTCCCACTTTCTCTCTCTCTCTCTTCCTCTCTCACTCTCCCCCTCTCACTCCCTCTCTCTCTCTGTATGGCCTGCCCCTCTCTCTCTCTCTCTCTCTATCTCTCTCCTATTCTCTCTCACTGACTGGCCTGACCCTCTCTCTCTCTCTTTCTGTCTCTCTATCTCTCACTCCACCTGGCCTGCCCGTTCTCTCTCTCTCAATCTCTCTGGCTGCCCTGCTTCTCATTCTCTCTCTCACTCTGTCTGGCCTGTCTCTCGCTCTCTCTCACTCTCTCTCTCTGTCCCTCTCTGTCTGGATAGGCCCAGTTCTCGCTCCCTCTCTCTGTCTCTCTGTCTAGCTTGCCTCTCTCTCTCTCTCTCTCTATCTCTCTCTCTCTGTCTGGCCAGCCCCTCTCGCTCTCTATCTATCTCTCTCTCTATCTCTCATTCTCCCTCTCTATCTGGCCTGACCCTCTCTCTTTCTCTCTCACTCTCTCTCACTATCTCATATGCCCCTCTCTGTTTCTCTCTCTCTTTCTCTCTCTCTCTCCCTGTCATGCCCATCTCTCACTCTCTCTCTCTCTCTCTCTCTCTCTCAGTCACTCTCTCTCACTGTCTGATAGGCCCCTCTCTGTGTCTCTCTCTCTCTCTCTCTCTGTCTCTGTCTGGCCTGCCTCTCTCTTTCTCACTCTGGGCCGCTCCTATCGCTCTCTCACTCTCTCTCTCTGTCTGCCCTCCACATCTCTCTCTATCTCGTTCTCTCTCCCTCTCTCCCCCTCTCCCTCTCTCTCTCTTTCCCTCTCTCTCTCTTTCTGTCTGTCTCTCTCTCAGTCTCTGGCCTGACCCTCTCTCTCTCGCTCTATCTCTCACTCTGCCTGGCCGGTCCGCGTGCTCTCTCTATCTCTCTGCCTGGGCTGCCCCTCTATCTCTCTCTATCTCTGTCTGGCCTGGGTCGCACCCTCTCTCTCTGCCTCTCCCTCTCTCACTCTCCCCCTCTCACTCCCTCTCTCTCTCTGTATGGCCTGCCTCTCTCTCTCTCTCTCTCTCTCCTATTCTCTCTCACTGACTGGCCTGACCCTCTCTCTCTCTCTCTCTCCCTGTCTCTCTATCTCTCACTCCACCTGGCCTGCCCGTTCTCTCTCTCTCAATCTCTGGCTGCACTGCTTTTCATTCTCTCTCTCACTCAGTCTGGCCTGTCTCTCGCTCTCTCTCGCTCTCTCTCGCTCTCTCTCGCTCTCTCTCGCTCTCTCTCGCTCTCTCTCGCTCGCTCTCGCTCGCTCTCACTCGCCCTCACTCGCTCTCACTCGCTCTCACTCTCTATGTCTCTCTCTGTCTCTCTCTGTCTGGATAGGCCCACTCTCTCGCTCTCTCTCTCTCTCTCCGTCTCTCTGTCTAGCTTGCCTCTCTTTCTCTCTCTCTCTCTCTCTCTGTCTGACCAGCCCCTCTCGCTCTCTATTTATCTCTCTCTCTCTCTCTCTCTCTCTCATTCTCCCTCTCTGTCTGGCCTGACCCACTCTCTCATCTCTCTTTCATTCTCTCTCTCTGCCTGGCCGGCCCCTCTCTCTTTCTCTCTCACTCTTTCTCTCTCTCCCTATCCTGCCCATCTCTCACTATCTCTCTCTCTCTCTCACTCACTCACTCTCTCTCACTGTCTGATATGCCCCTCTCTGTCTCTCTCTCTCTCTTTCTCTCTCTCTCTGTCTCTGTCTGGCTTGACAGTCTCTCTCATCTCCCTCTCTCTCTCACTCTCTCTCCCTCTGGTCTGCCTCTCTCTTTCTCACTCTGGCCCGCCCCTATCGCTCTCTCACTCTCTCTCTCTGTCTGTCATCCACCTCTCCCTCTATCTCGTTCTCTCTCCCTCTCTCTTTTTCTCTCTCTTTCTCTCTGTCTCTCTCTGTCTCTGGCCTGACCTCTCTCTCGCTCTCTCTCTCCCCCTCTGTGTCTCTTTCTCTGTCTGGCTAACACCTCTCTCTCTCACCCTCAGTCTGGCTGCCCCTCACACTCTCTCTCTCTCTCTCTTTCTCTCTCTGACTGGCCTGCCCCCCTCTCTCTCTCTCTGTCTCTCTCTCACTCCCTCTCATTCTCCCTCTCTGTCTAGCCTGGCCCACTCTCTCATCTCGGTTTCATTCTCTCTCTCTGTCTGGCCTGCCCCTCTCCCTTTCTCTCTCACTCTGTCTCACTGTCTCATATGCCCCTCTCTCTTTCTCTCTCTCTCTCCCCCTGTCCTGTGCATCTCTCACTCTGTCTCTCTCTCTCACTCACTCTCTCTCACTGACTGATATGCCCCTCTCTGTCTCTCTCTCTCTCTCTCTCTCTGTCTCTGTCTGACCTGCCCATCTCGCTCTCTCTCTCTATTTCTTTCTCTCTCTCTCTATCCCTCTGTCTCAGTCTGCCCTGACCATCTCTCATTCTCCCTCTCTCTCTCACTCTCTCTATCTCTGGCCTGCCTCTCTCTTTCTCTCTCACTCGGGCCCACCCCCATCGCTCTCTCACTCTCTCTCTCTGTCTGACATCCACCTCTCTCTCTATCTCTCTCTCTCTCTCACTGTCTGATATGCCCCTCTCTGTCTCTCTCTCTCTCTCTCTCTCTCTGTCTCTCTGTCTGGCCTGACCCTCTCTCTCACTCTCTCTTTCATTCTCTCTCTCCCTCTGTCTGGCCTGCCCCTCACTGTCACTCTCTATGTCTATTTCTCTCTCTCTCTATCTATCTATCACTGTCTGGCCTGTACACGCCCACCCACCCCTCTCTCTGTTTTAATCTCTCTTTCTCTCTATCTCTCCCTGTCTCTGGCCTTCCCCTTTCCCTCTCTCTCTTATTCACTTTCTCTGTCACCCTTTCTCTCTCTCTCTGTCTGGCTAGCCTCTCACTCACTCTCTCTCTCTCCCTCTGTCTGGCCTGGTCCTCTCTCTCTGTCTGGCCTACCCGTCCCATTCTCTCTCTTTCTGTCTCTCCATCTCTCACTCTACCTGGCCTGCCCGCTCTCTCTCTCTCTTTATCTCCCTGTCTGGTCTGTCTCGCTCTCTCTCCCTCTGTCTGGCCTGTCTCTCACTCTGTCTCTCTCTCTCTGTGTCTCTCTCTGTCTGGCTAGCCCCACTCTCTCTCTCTCTCTCTCTGGCTGGCCTGCCCTTTCTCTTCCCCTCTCACTCACTCTCTCTCTCTGTATAACCTGACCCTCTCGCTCACCCTCTCTTTCATTCTCTCTCTCTGTCTGGCCTGTACCTCTCTCTCACTCTCTCTCTCATTCTCTCTCTCTCTGTCTGGCCTGACCCTCCCGCTCCCTCGCTCTCTCTCTGTCTCTCTCTCTTACTCTGCTGGCCTGCCCGCGCACTCTCTCTCCATTGCTCTGTCTGGCCAGTCTCTCCCTGTGTCTCTCTCTCTCTCTCTCTCTGTCTCTCTCTGTCTCTGTCTGGCCTGTCCATCTCTCTCTCTATTTCTTGCTCTCTCTCTCTATCCCTCTGTCTCTGTCTGGCCTGACCATCTCTCATTCTTCCTCTCTCTCTCTCACTTTCTCTCTCTCTGGCCTGCCTCTCTCTTTCTCTCTCACTCTAGCCCGCCCCTATCGCTCTCTCACTCTCTCTCTCTGTCTGGCCTCCACCTCTCTCTCTATCTCGTTCTCTCCCTCTCTCTCCATCTCCCTCTCTCTCTCTGTCTCTCTGTCTCTCTCTCTGTCTCTGGCCTGAACCTCTCTCTCTCGCTCTCTCTCTCACTCTGCCTGGCCGGTCCGCGTGCTCTCTCTATCACTCTGCCTGGGCTGCCCCTCTCTCTCTCTCTATCTCTGTCTGGCCTGTCTCCCACTTTCTCTCTCTCTCTCTCCCTCTCTCACTCTCCCCCTCTCACTCCCTCTCTCTCTCTGTATGGCCTGCCCCTCTATCTCTCTCTCTCTCTATCTCTCTCCTATTCTCTCTCACTGACTGGCCTGACCCTCTCTCTTTCTCTCTCTCTCTGTCTCTCTATCTCTCACTCCACCTGGCCTGCCCGTTCTCTCTCTCTCAATCTCTCTGGCTGCCCTGCTTCTTGTTCTCTCTCTCACTCTGTCTGGCCTGTCTCTCGCTCTCTCTCACTCTCTCTCACTCTCTCTCTCTGTCCCTCTCTGCCTGGATAGGCCTAGTCTCTCGCTCCCTCTCTCTGTCTCTCTGTCTAGCTTGCCTCTCTCTCTCTCTCTATCTCTCTCTGTCTGGCCAACCCCTCTCGCTCTCTATCTATCTCTCTCTCTCTCTCTCTCATTCTCCCTCTCTATCTGGCCTGACCCTCTCTCTCATTTCTCTTTCAGTCTCCCTCTCTGTCTGGCCTGCCCCTCTCTCTTTCTCTCTCACTCTCTCTCACTGTCTCATATGCCCCTCTCTCTTTCTCTCTCTCTCTCTCTCTCTCTCTCCCTGTCCTGCCCATCTCTCACTCTCTCTCTCTCTCTCTCTCTCTCACTCACTCTCTCTCACTGTCTGATACGCCCCTCTCTGTCTCTCTCTCTCTCTCTCTCTCTGTCTTTGTCTGGCCTGACCCTCTCTCTCATTCTCCCTCTCTCTCTCACTCTCTCTCTCTCTCTGGCCTGCCTCTCTCTTTCTCACTCTGGCCCGCCCCTATCGCTCTCTCACTCTCTCTCTCTGTCTGTCCTCGACCTCTCTCTATATCTCGTTCTCTCTCCCTCTCTCTCCCTCTCTATTTTTCTCTCTCTTTCGCTCTGTCTCTCTCTGTCTCTGGCCTGACCCTCTCTCTTTTGCTTTCTCTCTCCCCCTCTGTGTCTCTCTCTCTGTCTGGCTAACGCCTCTGTCTCTCACCCTCTGTCTGATATGCCCCTCACTCTCTCTTTCTCTTGCTCTCTCTCTCTCTCATTCTCCCTCTCTGTCTGGCCTGGCCCAATCTCTCATCTCTCTTTCATTCTCTCTCTCTGTCTGGCCTGCCCCTCTCTCTTTCTCTCTCACTCTCTCTCACTGTCTCATATGCCCGTCTCTCTTTCTCTCTTTCCCTCTCTCTCTCTCCCCCTGTCCTGTGCATCTCTCACTCTGTCTTTCTCTCTCTCACTCACACTCTCTCACTGTCTGATATGCCTCTCTCTCTCTCTCTCTCTGTCTCTGTCTGGCCTGCCCGTCCCACTCTCTCTCTTTCTGTCTCTCCATCTCTCACTCTACCTGGCCTGCCCGCTCCCTTTCTCTCTCTATCTCTCTGTCTGGTCTGTCTCTCTCTCTCTCCCTCTGTCTGGCCTGTCTCTCACTGTCTCTCTCTGTCTGGCTAGCCCCACTCTCTCTCTCTCTCTCTCTGTCTGGCCTGCCCTTTCTCTTCCCCTCTCACTCACTCTCTCTCTCTGTATGACCTGGCCCTCTCTCTCACCCTCTCTTTCATTCTCTCTCTCTGTCTGGCCTGTACCTCTCTCTCACTCTCTCGCTCATTCTCTCTCTCTCTGTCTGGCCTGACCCTCCCGCTCCCTCGCTCTCTCTCTGTCTCTCTCTCTCACTCTGCTGGCCTGCCCGCGCTCTCTCTCTCCATTGCTCTGTCTGGCCAGTCTCTTCCTCTGTCTCTCTCTCTCTCTAATTCTCTCTCTCTCTGTCTCTCTCTGTCTCTGTCTGGCCTGCCCATCTCTCTCTCTATTTCTTGCTCTCTCTCTCTATCCCTCTGTCTCTGTCTGGCCTGACCATCTCTCATTCTTCCTCTCTCTCTCTCACTTTCTCTCTCTCTGGCCTGCCTCTCTCTTTCTCTCTCACTCTAGCCCGCCCCTATCGCTCTCTCACTCTCTCTCTCTGTCTGGCCTCCACCTCTCTCTCTATCTCGTTCTCTCCCTCTCTCTCCCTCTCCCTCTCGCTCTCTTTTTCTCTCTCTTTCTCTCTGTCTCTCTGTCTGTCTCTGGCCTGAACCTCTCTCTCTCGCTCTCTCTCTCACTCTGCCTGGCCGGTCCGCGTGCTCTCTCTATCACTCTGCCTGGGCTGCCCCTCTCTCTCTCTCTCTATCTCTGTCTGGCCTGTCTTCCACTTTCTCTCTCTCTCTCTCCCTCTCTCACTCTCCCCCTCTCACTCCCTCTCTCTCTCTGTATGGCCTGCCCCTCTCTCTCTCTCTCTCTCTATCTCTCTCCTATTCTCTCTCACTGACTGGCCTGACCCTCTCTCTCTCTCTCTCTGTCTCTCTATCTCTCACTCCACCTGGCCTGCCCGTTCTCTCTCTCTCACTCTCTCTGGCTGCCCTGCTTCTCATTCTCTCTCTCACTCTGTCTGGCCTGTCTCGCGCTCTCTCTCACTCTCTCTCACTCTCTCTCTCTGTCCCTCTCTGTCTGGATAGGCCCAGTCTCTCGCTCCCTCTCTCTGTCTCTCTGTCTAGCTTGCCTCTCACTCTCTCTCTCTCTCTCTCTCATTCTCCCTCTCTATCTGGCCTGACCCTCTCTCTCATCTCTCTTTCAGTCTCCCTCTCTGTCTGGCCTGCCCCTCTCTCTTTCTCTCTCACTCTCTCTCACTGTCTCATATGCCCTTCTCTCTTTCTCTCTCTCTTTCTCTCTCTCTCTCCCTGTCCTGCCCATCTCTCACTCTCTCTCTCTCTCTCTCTCTCTCTCACTCACTCTCTCTCACTGTCAGATACGCCCCTCTCTGTCTCTCTCTCTCTCTCTCTCTCTCTGTCTCTGTCTGGCCTGACCCTCTCTCTCATTCTCCCTCTCTCTCTCACTCTCTCTCTCTCTGGCCTGCCTCTCTCTTTCTCACTCTGGCCTGCCCCTATCGCTCTCTCACTCTCTCTCTCTGTCTGTCCTCCACCTCACTCTCTATCTCGTTCTCTCTCCCTCTCTCTCCCTCTCTCTTTTTCTCTCTCTTTCTCTCTGTGTCTGGCCTGACCTTCTCTCTCTCGCTCTCTCTCTCCCCCTCTGTGTGTCTCTCTCTCTCTCCCCCTCTGTGTGTCTCTCTCTCTCTGTCTGGCTAACACCTCTCTCTCACCCTCTGTCTGGCTGCCACTCACTCTCTCTCTCTCTCTCTCTTTCTCACACTCTCCCCCACTCTCACTCCCTCTCTCTCTCTGTCTGGCCAACCCCTCTCGCTCTCTATCTATCTCTCTCTCTCTCTCTCTCATTCTCCCTCTCTATCTGGCCTGACCCTCTCTCTCATCTCTCTTTCAGTCTCCCTCTCTGTCTGGCCTGCCCCTCTCTCTTTCTCTCTCACTCTCTCTCACTGTCTCATATGTTCCTCTCTCTTTCTCTCTCTCTCTCCCTGTCCTGCCCATCTCTCACTCTCTCTCTCTCTCTCTCTCTCTCTCTCTCTCTCTCTCTCTCTCTCTCACTCACTCTCTCTCTCTCACTGTCTGATACGCCCCTCTCTCTCTCTCTCTCTCTCTGTCTCTGTCTGGCCTGACCCTCTCTCTCATTCTCCCTCTCTCTCTCACTCTCTCTCTCTCTGGCCTGCCTCTCTCTTTCTCACTCTGGCCTGCCCCTATCGCTGTCTCACTCTCTCTCTCTGTCTGTCCTCCACCTCTCTCTCTATCTCGTTCTCTCTCCCTCTCTCTCCCTCTCTCTCTTTCTCTCTCTTTCTCTCTCTTTCTCTCTGTCTCTGGCCTGACCTTCTCTCTCTCGCTCTCTCTCTCCCCCTCTGTGTGTCTCTCTCTCTCTGTCTGGCTAACACCTCTCTCTCACCCTCTGTCTGGCTGCCACTCACTCTCTCTCTCTCTCTTTCTCACACTCTCCCCCACTCTCACTCCCTCTCTCTCTCTGTCTGTCCAACCCCTCTCGCTCTCTATCTATCTCTCTCTCTCTCTCTCTCATTCTCCCTCTCTATCTGGCCTGACCCTCTCTCTCATCTCTCTTTCAGTCTCCCTCTCTGTCTGGCCTGCCCCTCTCTCTTTCTCTCTCACTGTCTCATATGTTCCTCTCTCTTTCTCTCTCTCTTTCTCTCTCTCTCTCCCTGTCCTGCCCATCTCTCACTCTCTCTCTCTCTCTCTCTCTCTCTCTCTCTCTCACTCACTCTCTCTCACTGTCTGATACGCCCCTCTCTGTCTCTCTCTCTCTGTCTCTGTCTGGCCTGACCCTCTCTCTCATTCTCCCTCTCCTCTCACTCTCTCTCTCTCTGGCCTGCCTCTCTCTTTCTCACTCTGGCCTGCCCCTATCGCTCTCTCACTCTCTCTCTCTGTCTGTCCTCCACCTCTCTCTCTATCTCGTTCTCTCTCCCTCTCTCTCCCTCTCTCTTTTTCTCTCTCTTTCTCTCTGTCTCTGGCCTGACCTTCTCTCTCTCGCTCTCTCTCTCCCCCTCTGTGTGTCTCTCTCTCTCTGTCTGGCTAATACCTCTCTCTCTCACCCTCTGTCTGGCTGCCACTCACTCTCTCTCTCTCACACACTCCCCCACTCTCACTCCCTCTCTCTCTCTGTATGGCCTGCCTCTCTCTCTCTCTCCTATTCTCTCTCACTGACTGGCTGACCCTCTCTCTCCCTCTCTCTCCCTCTCTCTCTCCCTCTCTCTCTCCCTCTCTTTTTCTCTCTCTTTCTCTCTCTCTCTCTCTCTCTCTCCCTCTGTCCTGTGCATCTCTCACTCTGTCTCTCTCTCTCACTCACTCTCTCTCACTGTCTGATATGCCCCTCTCTGTCTTTCTCTCTCTCTCTCTCTCTCTCTCTGTCTCTGTCTGGCCTGTCCATCTCTCTCTCTCTATATTTCTTTCTCCCTCTCTCTATCCCTCTGTCTCTGTCTGGCCTGACCATCTCTCATTCTCCCTCTCACTCTCACTCTCTCTCGCTCTGGCCTGCCTCTCTCTTTCTCTCTCACTCTGGCCCGCCCCTATTGCTTTCTCACTCTCTCTCTCTGTCTCACATCCACCTCTCTCTCTATCTTGTTCACTCCCTCTCTCTCCCTCTCTCTCCCACTCTCTCCCTCTCACTCTTTCTCTCTGTCTCTCTCTGTCTCTGGCCTGACCGTCTCTCGTTCTCTCTCTTCCTCTGTCTGGCCTCTCTCTCACTCTCTCACTCTCTGTCACTCTCCCTCACTCTCTCTCTGTCTCTCTCTGTCTGGCTAGACCCACTCTCTCTGTCTCTCTGTCTGTCTCTCTGTCTAGCTTGACTCTCTCTCTCTCTCTCTCTCTGTCTAGCATGCCCCCCTCTCTCTCTATCTATCTCTCTCTCTCTCTCTCTCTCATTCTCCTTCTCTGGCTGGGCTGCCCCTCTCTCTCTCTGTGTCTCTGTCTGGCCTGTCTCCCACTCTCTCTCTCTCTCTCTCCCTCTCTCACTCTCCCCCTCTCACTCCCTCTCTCTCTCTGTATGGCCTGCCCCTCTCTCTCTCTCTCTCTCTATCTCTCTCCTATTCTCTCTTACTGACTGGCCTGACACTCTCTCTCTCTCTCTCTGTCTCTCTATCTCTCACTCCACCTGGCCTGCCCGTTCTCTCTCTCTCAATCTCTCTGGCTGCCCTGCTTCTCATTCTCTCTCTCACTCTGTCTGGCCTGTCTCGCGCTCTCTCTCACTCTCTCTCACTCTCTCTCTCTGTCCCTCTCTGTCTGGATAGGCCCAGTCTCTCGCTCCCTCTCTCTGTCTCTCTGTCTAGCTTGCCTCTCACTCTCTCTCTCTCTCTCTCATTCTCCCTCTCTATCTGGCCTGACCCTCTCTCTCATCTCTCTTTCAGTCTCCCTCTCTGTCTGGCCTGCCCCTCTCTCTTTCTCTCTCACTCTCTCTCACTGTCTCATATGCCCTTCTCTCTTTCTCTCTCTCTTTCTCTCTCTCTCTCCCTGTCCTGCCCATCTCTCACTCTCTCTCTCTCTCTCTCTCTCTCTCTCACTCACTCTCTCTCACTGTCAGATACGCCCCTCTCTGTCTCTCTCTCTCTCTCTCTCTCTGTCTCTGTCTGGCCTGACCCTCTCTCTCATTCTCCCTCTCTCTCTCACTCTCTCTCTCTCTGGCCTGCCTCTCTCTTTCTCACTCTGGCCTGCCCCTATCGCTCTCTCACTCTCTCTCTCTGTCTGTCCTCCACCTCACTCTCTATCTCGTTCTCTCTCCCTCTCTCTCCCTCTCTGCTTTTTCTCTCTCTTTCTCTCTGTGTCTGGCCTGACCTTCTCTCTCTCGCTCTCTCTCTCCCCCTCTGTGTGTCTCTCTCTCTCTGTCTGGCTAACACCTCTCTCTCACCCTCTGTCTGGCTGCCACTCACTCTCTCTCTCTCTCTCTCTTTCTCACACTCTCCCCCACTCTCACTCCCTCTCTCTCTCTGTCTGGCCAACCCCTCTCGCTCTCTATCTATCTCTCTCTCTCTCTCTCTCATTCTCCCTCTCTATCTGGCCTGACCCTCTCTCTCATCTCTCTTTCAGTCTCCCTCTCTGTCTGGCCTGCCCCTCTCTCTTTCTCTCTCACTCTCTCTCACTGTCTCATATGTTCCTCTCTCTTTCTCTCTCTCTCTCCCTGTCCTGCCCATCTCTCACTCTCTCTCTCTCTCTCTCTCTCTCTCTCTCTCTCTCACTCACTCTCTCTCACTGTCTGATACGCCCCTCTCTGTCTCTCTCTCTCTGTCTCTGTCTGGCCTGACCCTCTCTCTCATTCTCCCTCTCTCTCACTCTCTCTCTCTCTGGCCTGCCTCTCTCTTTCTCACTCTGGCCTGCCCCTATCGCTCTCTCACTCTCTCTCTCTGTCTGTCCTCCACCTCTCTCTCTATCTCGTTCTCTCTCCCTCTCTCTCCCTCTCTCTTTTTCTCTCTCTTTCTCTCTGTCTCTGGCCTGACCTTCTCTCTCTCGCTCTCTCTCTCCCCCTCTGTGTGTCTCTCTCTCTCTCACCCTCTGTCTGGCTGCCACTCACTCTCTCTCTCTCACACACTCCCCCACTCTCACTCCCTCTCTCTCTCTGTATGGCCTGCCTCTCTCTCTCTCCTATTCTCTCTCACTGACTGGCTGACCCTCTCTCTCCCTCTCTCTCCCTCTCTCTCTCCCTCTCTCTCTCCCTCTCTTTTTCTCTCTTTTTCTCTCTCTTTCTCTCTCTCTCTCTCCCTCTGTCCTGTGCATCTCTCACTCTGTCTCTCTCTCTCACTCACTCTCTCTCACTGTCTGATATGCCCCTCTCTGTCTTTCTCTCTCTCTCTCTCTCTCTCTCTGTCTCTGTCTGGCCTGTCCATCTCTCTCTCTCTATATTTCTTTCTCCCTCTCTCTATCCCTCTGTCTCTGTCTGGCCTGACCATCTCTCATTCTCCCTCTCACTCTCACTCTCTCTCGCTCTGGCCTGCCTCTCTCTTTCTCTCTCACTCTGGCCCGCCCCTATTGCTTTCTCACTCTCTCTCTCTGTCTCACATCCACCTCTCTCTCTATCTTGTTCACTCCCTCTCTCTCCCTCTCTCTCCCACTCTCTCCCTCTCACTCTTTCTCTCTGTCTCTCTCTGTCTCTGGCCTGACCGTCTCTCGTTCTCTCTCTTCCTCTGTCTGGCCTCTCTCTCACTCTCTCACTCTCTGTCACTCTCCCTCACTCTCTCTCTGTCTCTCTCTGTCTGGCTAGACCCACTCTCTCTGTCTCTCTGTCTGTCTCTCTGTCTAGCTTGACTCTCTCTCTCTCTCTCTCTCTCTGTCTAGCATGCCCCCCTCTCTCTCTATCTATCTCTCTCTCTCTCTCTCTCTCTCATTCTCCTTCTCTGGCTGGGCTGCCCCTCTCTCTCTCTGTGTCTCTGTCTGGCCTGTCTCCCACTCTCTCTCTCTCTCTCTCTCTCTCTCTCTCACTCTCCCCGTCTCACTCCCTCTCTCTCACTGACTGGCCTGACCCTCTCTCTCTCTCTCTCTCTCTGTCTCTCTATCTCTCACTCCACCTGGCCTGCCCATTCTCTCTCTCTCAATCTCTTTGGCTGCCCTGCTTCTCATTCTCTCTCTCACTCTGTCTGGCCTGTCTCTCGCTCTCTCTCACTCTCTCTCACTCTCTCTCACTCTCTCTCTCTGTCTCTCTCTGTCTGGATCGGCCCACTCTCTCGCTGCCTCTTTCGCTCTCTGTCTCTCTGTCTAGATTGCCTCTCTCTCTCTCTCTCTCTCTGTCTGGCCAGCCCCTCTCGCTCTCTATCTATCTCTCTCTCTCTCTCTCTCATTCTCCCTCTCTGTCTGGCCTGACCCTCTCTCTCATCTCTCTTTTATTCTCTCTCTCTGTCTGGCCTGCCGCTCTCTCTTTCTCTCTCACTCTCTCTCACATATGCCCCTCTCTTTCTCTCTTTCTCTCTCTCCCTGTCCTGCCCATGTCTCACTCTCTCTCTCTCTTTCTCTCTCTCTCTCTCTCTCTCTCTGTCTCTGTCTGGCCTGACCCTCTGTCTCATTCTCCCTCTCTCTCTCACTCTCTCTCTCTCTGGCCTGGCTCTCTCTTTCTCACTCTGGCCCGCCCCTATCGCTCTCTCACTCTCTCTCTCTGTCTGTCCTCCACCTCTCTCTCTATCTGGTTCTCTCTCCCTTTCTCTCCCTCTCTCTATTTCTCTCTCTTTCTCTCTGTCTCTCTCTGTCTCTGGCCTGACCCTCTCTCTCTCGCTCTCTCTCTCACTCCACCTGGCCTGCCCATTCTCTCTCTCTCAATCTCTCAGGCTGCCCTGCTTCTCATTCTCTCTCTCCCTCTGTCTGGCCTCTCTCTCACTCTCTCTCACTCTCTCTCACCCTCTCTCTCTGTCTGGCTAGCCCCACTCTCTCTGTCCCTCTCTCTGTCTCTCTGCCTAGCTTGCCCTTCTCTCTGTCTCTGTCTCTCTCTCTCTGTCTGGCCTGCCCCTCTCTCTCTCTATCTATCTCTCTCTCACTCTCTCTCATTCTGCCTCTATGTCTGGCCTGACCCACTCTCTCATCTCTCTTTCATTCTCTCTCTCTGTCTGGCCTGCCCCTCTCTCTTTCTCTCTCACTCTCTCTCACAGTCTCATATGCACCTCTCTCTCTCTCTCCCCCTGTTCTGTGCAGCTCTCACTCTCTCTCTCTCTCACTCACTCTCTCACTTTCTGATATGCCTCTCTCTGTGTCTCTCTCTCTCTCTCTGTCTCTGTCTGGCCTCACCGATTCTCATTCTCCCTCTCTCTCTCTCTATCTCTGGCCTGCCTCTCTCTTTCTCACTCGGGCCCACCCCTATCGCTCTCTCACTCTCTCTCTCTGTCTGAGCTCCACCTCTTTATCTTGTTCTCTCTCCCTCTCTCTCCTTCTCTCTGTCTCCCTCTGTCTCTGGCCTGACCCTCTCTCGCTCTCTCTCTCAATCTGCCTGGCCTGTCCGCGCACTCTCTCTATCTCTCTGCTTGTCTCTCTCTCTTTCTCTCTCTCTGTCTGGCCTGCCCCTCTCTCTCTATCGATCTCTCTCTCTCTCTCATTCTCCCTCTCTGTTTGGCCTGACCATCTCTCTGATCTCTCTTTCATTCTCTCTCTTTGTCTGGCCTGCCTCTCTCTCTTTCTCTCTCACTATCTCTCACTGTCTCATATCCCCCTCTCTCTTTCTCTCTCTCTCTCTCTCTATCTCCCCCTGTTCTGCGCAGCTCTCACTCTCTCTCTCTCTCTCTCTCACTCACTCTCTCTCACTGTCTGATATGCCCCTCTCTGTCTGTCTGTCTCTCTCTCTCTGTCTCTGTCTGGCCTGTCCATCTCTCATTCTCCCACTCTCTCTCTCTGGCCTGCCTCTCTCTTTCTCTCTCACTCTGGCCCACCCCTATCGCTCTCTCACTCTCTCTCTCTATCTGGCCTCCACATCTCTCTCACTCTCTCTCACTCTCTCTCACTCTCTCTCACTCTCTCTCACTTTCTCTCTGTCTCTCTGTCTGGCTAGCCCCACTCTCTCTGTCTCTCTCTCTGTCTCTCTGCCTAGCTTGCCTCTCTCTCACTCTCTCTCTCTCTCTCTCTGTCTTGCCTGCCCCTCTCTCTCTCTATCTCTCTCTCACTGTCTCTCATTCGCCCTCTCTGTCTGGCCTGGCCCACTCTCTCATCTCTCTTTCATTCTCTCTCTCTGTCTGGCCTGGCCCACTCTCTTTCTCTCTGACTCTCTCTCACTGTCTCATATGACCCTCTCTCTTTCTCTCTCTCTCTCTCTCCCCCCCTGTCCTGCGCATCTCTCACTCTCTCTCTGTCTCTCTCACTCGCTCTCTCTCACTGTCTGATATGCCCCTCTCTGTCTCTCTCTCTCTCTATCTCTCTCTGTCTCTGTCTGGCCTGCACATCTCTCTCTCTCTCTATTTCTTTCTCTCTCTCTCTATCCCTCTGTCTCTGTCTGGCCTGACCATCTCTCATTCTCCCTCTCTCTCTCACTCTCTCTCTCTCTGACCTGCCTCTCTCTTTCTCTCTCATTCTGGCCTGCCCCTATTGCTCTCTCACTCTCTCTGTCTGACATCCACATTTCTCTCTCTCTCTCCCTCTCTCTCCCTCTCTCTCCCACTCTCTCCCACTCTCTCCCACTCTCTCCCACTCTCTCCCACTCTCTCCCACTCTCTACCTCTCTCTCCCTCTCACTCCCTCTCGCTCCCTCTCTCTCCCTCTCTCTCTTTCTCTCTGTCTCTGTCTCTGGCCTGACCCTCTCACTATCTCTCTCACTCTGCCTGGCTTGTCCGCGCGCTCTATCTCTCTGCCTGGGCTGCCCCTCTCTCTCTCTCTATCTCTCTGTCTGGCCTGTCTCTCACTCTCTCTATCCCTTTGTCTCTCTCTCTCACTCTCCCTGTCTGGCTAGCCTCTCTCTCTCTCTCCCTCTGTCTGTCCTGCCCCTCATTCTCTCTCTCTTTCTCTCTCTCTCTCTCACAGACTCTTGCCCTCTCACTCCCTCTCTCTCTCTGTATGGCCTGCCTCTCTCTCTCTCCTATTCTCTCTCACTGACTGGCCTGACCCGCTCTCTCCCTCTCTGTCCCTCTTTCTCCCTCTCTCTCCTTCTCTCTCCCTCCCTCTCTCTCTCCTCTTTTTCTCTCTCTTTCTCTCTGTCTCTCTCTGTCTCTGGCCTCACCCTCTCTCTCTCACTCTCTCTCTCACTCCACCTGGCCTGCCGGTTCTCTCTCTCTCAATCTCTCTGGCTGCCCTGCTTCTCATTCTTTCTCTCCCTCTGTCTGGCCTCTCTCTCACTCTCTCTCACTCTCTCTCTCTGTCTGGCTAGCCCCACTCTCTCTGTCTCTCTCTCTGACTCTCTCTCTGTCTCTCTCTCTGTCTCTCTCTCTGTCTCTCTCTCTGTCTCTCTGTTTCTCTCTCTCTCTCTCTCTCTCTGTCTAGCTTGCCCCTCTCTCTCACTCACTCTCTCTCACTGTCTGATATGCCTCTCTCTGTCTCTCTCTCTCTCTCTCTATCTCTCTGCCTGGGCTGCCGCTCTCTCTCTCTCTATCTCTCTGTCTGGCCTGTCTCTCACTCTCTCTCTCCCTTTGTCACTCTCTCTCTCTCTCTCTGTCTGGCTAGCCTCTCTCTCTCACTCCCTCTGTCTGGCCTGCCCCTCACTCTCTCTCTCTCACTCTCTCTCTCTCCCACACACACTCTCCCCCTCTCACACCCTCTCTCTCTCTGTATGGCCTGCCCCTCTCTCTTTCCTATTCTCTCTCACTGACTGGCCAGGCCCGCTCTCTCCGTCTCTCTCCCTCTCTCTCTCTCTCTCTCTCCCACTCTCTCCCTCTCTCTCCCTCTCTCTCCCTCTCCCTCTCTCTCCCTCTCTCTCTCTCTCTCTCTTTGTCTCTCTTTCTCTCTGTCCCTCTCTGTCTCTGGCCTGACCTCTCTCTCTCTCTCTCCCACACTCTGCCTGGCCTGCCCGTTCTCTCTCTCTCAATGTCTCTAGCTGCCCTGCTTCTCATTCTCTCTCTCCCTCTGTCTGGCCTTTCTCTCACTCTCTCTCACTCTTTCTCACTCTATCTCATTCTCTCTCTCTCTCTCTGTCTGGCCTGCCCCTCTCTCTATCTATCTCTCTCTCACTCTCTCTCACTCTCTCTCTGTCCGGCCTGCCCCTCTCTCTCTCTCTATCTCTCTCTCACTCTCTCTCATTCTCCCTCTCTGTCTGGCCGGGCCCACTCTCTTTCTCTCTGACTCTCTCTCACTGTCTCATATGCCCCTCTCTCTTTCTCTCTCTCTCTCTCTCTCTCTCCTCCTGTCCTGCACATCTCTCACTCTCTCTCTCTCTGGCCTGCCTCTCTCTTTCTTTCTCATTCTGGCCCGCCCCTATCGCTCTCTCACTCTGTCTCTCTGTCTGACCTCCACATTTCTCTCTCTCTCCCTCTCTCTCCCTCTCTCTCCCAATCTATCTCATTCTCTCCCTCTCTCTCCCTCTCTCTCCCTCTCTCTCCCTCTCGCTCCCT
>JANJGN010000007.1:95999968-96014968 GCA_026770705.1 Isurus oxyrinchus | reverse complement strand
TCTCTCTCTCTGACTGGCCTGCCCCTCTCTCTATCTATCTCTCTCTCACTCTCTCTCACTCTCTCTCTGTCTGGCTAGCCCCACTCTCTCTGTCTGTCTCTCTGTCTAGCTTGCCCCTCTCTCTCTATCTCTCTCTCTCTGTCTGGCCTGGCCCCTCTCTCTCTCTCTCTATCTCTCTCTCACTCTCTCTCATTCTCCCTCTCTGTCTGGCCTGGCCCACTCTCGTTCTCTTTGACTCTCTCTCACTGTCTCATATGCCCCTCTCTCTCTCTCTCTCTCTCTCTCTCTCTCTCCTCCTGTCCTGCGCATCTCTCCTCTCTCTCTCTCTGGCCTGCCTCTCTCTTTCTTTCTCATTCTGGCCCGCCCCTATAGCTCTCTCACTCTGTCTCTCTGTCTGACCTCCACATTTCTCTCTCTCTCCCTCTCTCTCCCTCTCTCTCCCTCTCTCTCCCAATCTCTTTCACTCTCTCCCTCTCTCTCCCTCTCTCTCCCTCTCTCTCCCTCTCTCTCCCTCTCTCTCCCTCTCTCTCCCTCTCTCTCCCTCTCTCTCCCTCTCTCTCCCTCTCGCTCCTTCTTGCTCCCTCTCTCTCTTTCTCTCTGTCTCTTTCTGTCTCTGGCCTGACCCTCTCGCTATCTCTATCACTCCGCCTGGTTTGTCCACGCGCTCTCTCTATCTCTCTGCCTGGGCTGCCCCTCTCTCTCTCTATCTCTCTGTCTGGCCTGTCTCTCACTCTCGCTATCCCTTTGTCTCTCTCTCTCACTTTCTGTCTGGCTAGCCTCTCTCTCTCTCTCTCACACACACTCTCCCCCTCTCACTCCCTCTCTCTCTCTGTATGGCCTGCCTCTCTCTCTCTCCTATTCTCTCTCACTGACTGGCCTGACCCACTCTCTCCCTCTCTCTCCCTCTCTCTCCCTCTCTCTCCCTCTCTCTCCCTCTCTCTCCCTCTCTCTCTCTCTCTCTCTCTCTTTCTCTCTCTTTCTCTCTGTCTCTCTTTGTCTCTGGCCTGACCCTCTCTCTCTCACTCTCTCTCTCACTCCACCTGGCCTGCCCATTCTCTGTCTCTCAATCTCTCAGGCTGCCCTACTTCTCATTCTCTCTCTCCCTCTGTCTGACCTCTCTCTCACTCTCTCTCACTCTCTGTCTGGCTAGCCCCACTCTCTCTGTCTCTCTCTTTGTCTCTCTGTCTAGCTTGCCCCTCTCTCTGTCTCTCTCTCTCTCTCTCTCTGTCTGGCCTGCCCCTCTCTCTTTCTATCTATCTCTCTCTCACTCTCTCTCATTCTCCCTCTCTGTCTGGCCTGGCCCACTTTCTCATCTCTCTTTCATTATCTCTCTCTGTGTGGCCTGGCCCTCTCTCTTTCTCTCTCACTCTCTCTCACTGTCTCATATGCCCCTCTCTCTTTCTCTCTCTCTCTCTCTCCCCCTGTCCTATGCATCTCTCACTCTGTCTTTCTCTCTCTCACTCACTCTCTCTCACTTTCTGATATGCCTCTCTCTGTCTCTCTCTCTCTCTCACTCACTCTCTCTGTCTGGCCTGACCATCTCTCATTCTCCCTCTCTCTCTCTCTCTCTCTCTCTCTCTCTGGCCTGCCTCTCTCTTTCTCTCTCACTCTGGCCCGCCCCTATCGCTCTCTCACTCTCTCTCTCTGTCTGACCTCCACCTCTCGCTCTATCTTGTTCTCTCTCCCTCTCTCTCCCTCTCTCTCCCTCTCTCTCCCTCTCTCTCCCTCTCTCTCCTTCTCTCTGTCTCCCTCTGTCTCTGGCCTGACCCTCTCTCTCTCGCTCTCTCTCTCAATCTGCCTGGCCTGTCCGCGCGTTCTCTCTATCTCTCTGCCTGGGCTGCCTCTCTCTCTCTCTCTATCTCTCTGTCTGGCCTGTCTCTTACTCTCTCTATCCCTCTCTCTCTCTCTCTCTCTCTCTCTGTCTGGCTAGCCTCTCTCTCTCTCTCTCCCTCTGTCTGTCCTGCCCCTCACTATCTCTCTCTCCCCCTCTCACTCCCTCTCTCTCTCTGTATTGCCTGCCCCTCTCTCTCTCTATATATCTCTCCTATTCTCTCTCACTGACTGGCCTGACCGTCTCTCTCTATCTCTCTGTCTCTCTAACTCTCACTCCACCTGGCCTGACCTTTCTCTCTCTCTCAATCTCTCTGGCTGCCCTGTTTCTCACTCTGTCTCTCCCTCCGTCTGTCCTGTCTCTCTCTCTCTCTCTCTCACTCTCTCTCTCTGCGTCTCTCAGTCTGGCTAGCCCCACTCACTCTCTCTCTCTGTCTCTCTGTCTAGCTTGTCTCTGTCTCTCTTTCTCTCTCTCTGACTGGCCTGCCCCTCTCTCTCTCTATCTATCTCTCTCTCTCTCTCTCATTCTCCCTCTCTGTCTGGCCTCCACCTCTCTCTCATCTCTCTTTCATTCTCTCTCTTTGTCTGGCCTGCTCCTCTCTCTTTCTCTCTCACTCTCTCTCACTGTCTCATATCCCCCTCTCTCTTTCCCTCTCTCTCTCTCTCTCCCCCTGTTCTGCGCAGCTCTCACTCTCTCTCTCTCTCTCTCACTCACTCTCTCTCATTGTCTGATATGCCCCTCTCTGTCTGTCTGTCTCTCTCTCTCTGTCTCTGTCTGGCCTGCCCATCTCTCTCTCTCTCTATTTCTTTCTCCCTCTCTATATCCCTCTGTCTCTGTCTGGCCTGACCATCTCTCATTCTCCCTCTCTCTCTCACTCTCTCTCTCTCTGGCCTGCCTCTCTCTTTCTCTCTCACTCTGGCCCGCCCCTATCACTCTCTCACTCTCTCTCTTTGCCTGACCTCCACATCTCTCTCTCTTCCCTCTCTCTCCCTCTCTCTCTTTCTCTCGCCTGACCCTCTCTCTCTCGCTCACTCTGCCTGGCCTATTCGCATGCTTTCTCTAGCTCTCTGCCTGGGCTGCCCCTCTCTGTCTCTTTCTCTCTCTCTGTCTGGCCTGCCCCTCCCTCTCTCTCTCTATCTATCTCTCCCTCTCTCTTTCATTCTCTCTCTTTGTCTGGCCTGCCCCTCTCTCTTTCTCTCTCACTCTCTCTCACTGTCTCATATGCCCCTCTCTCTTTCTCTCCCTCTCTCTCTCTCTCACTCACTCTCTCTTCACTGTCTGATATGCCCCTCTCTGTCTCTCTCTCTCTCTATCTCTCTCTCTCTCTCTGTCTCTCTATCTGGCCTGACCCTCTCTCTCACTCTCTCTTTCATTCTCTCTCTCTCTCTGTCTGGCCTGCCCCTCACTGTCACTGTCTATGTCTATCTCTCTCTATCTATCTATCTCTGTCTGGCCTGCATACGCGCCCACCCCCTCCCTCTCTTTTTACCTCTCTTTCTATCTATCTCTCCCTGTCTCTGGCCTTCCCCTCTCCCTCTCTCTCACTTTCTCTGTCTCTCTCTCTCTCTCTCTCTCTCTATCTGGCTAGCCTCTCTCTCTCTCTCTCCCTCTTGTCTGTCCTGTCTCTCTCTCTCTCTCTCTCTCTTTCTCACTCTCTCTCTCTGCGTCTCTCTGTCTGGCTAGCCCCACTCACTCTCTCTCTCTGTCTCTCTGTCTATCTTGTCTCTCTCTCTCTTTCTCTCTCTCTGTCTGGCCTGCCCCTCTCTCTCTCTCTATCTATCTCTCTCTCTCTCTCTCTCATTCTCCCTCTCTGTCTGGCCTCCACCTCTCTCTCATCTCTCTTTCATTCTCTCTCTTTGTCTGGCCTGCTCCTCTCTCTTTCTCTCTCACTCTCTCTCACTGTCTCATATCCCCCTCTCTCTTTCCCTCTCTCTCTCTCTCTCTCCCCCTGTTCTGTTCAGCTCTCACTCTCTCTCTCTCTCCTGCACTCACTCTCTCTCACTGTCTGATATGCCCCTCTCTGTCTGTCTGTCTCTCGCTCTCTGTCTCTGTCTGGCCTGCCCATCTCTCTCTCTTTCTCTATTTCTTTCTCCCTCTCTCTATCCCTCTGTCTCTGTCTGGCCTGACCATCTCTCATTCTCCCTCTCTCTCTCACTCTCTCTCTCTCTGGCCTGCCTCTCTCTTTCTCTCTCACTCTGGCCCGCCCCTATCGCTCTCTCACTCTCTCTCTTTGTCTGACCTCCACATCTCTCTCTCTCTCCCTCTCTCTCCCTCTCTCTCTTTCTCTCGCCTGACCCTCTCTCTCTCGCTCACTCTGCCTGGCCTGTTCGCATGCTCTCTCTATCTCTCTGCCTGGGCTGCCCCTCTCTGTCTCTCTCTATCTCTCTGTCTGGCCTCTCTCTCACTCTTTCTCTCCCTTTGCCTCTCTCTCTCTCTGTCTGGCTAGCACCACTCTCTCTCTCTCTCTCTCTCTCTATGTCTCTCTGCCTTGCTTGCCTCTCTCTGTCTCTGTCTGGCCTGCCCCTCTCTCTCTCTATCTATCTCTCTCTCACTCTCTCTCATTCTCCCTCTCTGTCTGGCCTGGCCCACTCTCTCATCTCTCTTTCATTCTCTCTCTCTGTCTGGCCTGCCTCTCTCTCTTTCTCTCTCACTCTCTCTCACTGTCTCATATGCCCCTCTCTCTTTCTCTCTCACTCTCTCTCTCCCTGTCCTGTGCATCTCTCACTCTCTCTCGCTCTCTCTCACTGACTCTCTCTGTGTCTCTCTCTCTCTTTCTCTCTCACTCTCTCTCTCCCTGTCCTGCGCATCTCTCACTCTCTCTCTCTCTCTCACTGACTCTCTCTGTGTCTCTCTGTCTGGCTAGCCCCACTCTCTCTGTCTGTCTCTCTGTCTAGCTTGCCCCTCTCTCTCTCTCTCTCTCTCTCTCTCTGTCTGGCCTGCCCCTCTCTCTCTCTCTCTATCTCTCTCTCACTCTCTCTCACTCTTTCTCACTCTCTCTCATTCTCTCTCTCTCTGTCTGGCCTGCCCCTCTCTCTATCTATCTCTCTCTCACTCTCTCTCACTCTCTCTCTGTCTGGCTAGCCCCACTCTCTCTGTCTGTCTCTCTGTCTAGCTTGCCCCTCTCTCTCTCTCTCTCTCTCTCTGTGTGGCCTGCCCCTCTCTCTCTCTCTCTCTCTCTATCTCTCTCTCACTCTCTCTCATTCTCCCTCTCTGTCTGGCCTGGCCCACTCTCTTTCTCTCTGACTCTCTCTCACTGTCTCATATGCCCCTCTCTCTTGCTTTCTCTCTCTCTCTCTCTCTCTCCTCCTGTCCTGCGCATCTCTCACTCTCTCTCTCTCTGGCCTGCCTCTCTCTTTCTCTCTCATTCTGACCCGCCCCTATCGCTCTCTCACTCTGTCTCTCTGTCTGACATCCACATCTCTCTCTCTCTCCCTCTCTCTCCCTCTCTCTCTTTCTCTCGCCTGACCCTCTCTCTCTCGCTCACTCTGCCTGGCCTGTTCGCATGCTCTCTCTATCTCTCTGCCTGGGCTGCCCCTCTCTGTCTCTCTCTATCTCTCTGTCTGGCCTCTCTCTCACTCTTTCTCTCCCTTTGCCTCTCTCTCTCTCTGTCTGGCTAGCACCACTCTCTCTCTCTCTCTCTCTCTCTATGTCTCTCTGCCTTGCTTGCCTCTCTCTGTCTCTGTCTGGCCTGCCCCTCTCTCTCTCTATCTATCTCTCTCTCACTCTCTCTCATTCTCCCTCTCTGTCTGGCCTGGCCCACTCTCTCATCTCTCTTTCATTCTCTCTCTCTGTCTGGCCTGCCTCTCTCTCTTTCTCTCTCACTCTCTCTCACTGTCTCATATGCCCCTCTCTCTTTCTCTCTCACTCTCTCTCTCCCTGTCCTGTGCATCTCTCACTCTCTCTCGCTCTCTCTCACTGACTCTCTCTGTGTCTCTCTCTCTCTTTCTCTCTCACTCTCTCTCTCCCTGTCCTGCGCATCTCTCACTCTCTCTCTCTCTCTCACTGACTCTCTCTGTGTCTCTCTGTCTGGCTAGCCCCACTCTCTCTGTCTGTCTCTCTGTCTAGCTTGCCCCTCTCTCTCTCTCTCTCTCTCTCTCTCTGTCTGGCCTGCCCCTCTCTCTCTCTCTCTATCTCTCTCTCACTCTCTCTCACTCTTTCTCACTCTCTCTCATTCTCTCTCTCTCTGTCTGGCCTGCCCCTCTCTCTATCTATCTCTCTCTCACTCTCTCTCACTCTCTCTCTGTCTGGCTAGCCCCACTCTCTCTGTCTGTCTCTCTGTCTAGCTTGCCCCTCTCTCTCTCTCTCTCTCTCTCTGTGTGGCCTGCCCCTCTCTCTCTCTCTCTCTCTCTATCTCTCTCTCACTCTCTCTCATTCTCCCTCTCTGTCTGGCCTGGCCCACTCTCTTTCTCTCTGACTCTCTCTCACTGTCTCATATGCCCCTCTCTCTTGCTTTCTCTCTCTCTCTCTCTCTCTCCTCCTGTCCTGCGCATCTCTCACTCTCTCTCTCTCTGGCCTGCCTCTCTCTTTCTCTCTCATTCTGACCCGCCCCTATCGCTCTCTCACTCTGTCTCTCTGTCTGACATCCACATTTCTCTCTCTCTCCCTCTCTCTCCCTCTCGCTCCCTCTTGCTCCCTCTCTCTCTTTCTCTCTGTCTCTTTCTGTCTCGGGCCTGACCCTCTCGCTATCTCTATCACTCTGCCTGGTTTGTCCACGCGCTCTCTCTATCTCTCTGCCTGGGCTGCCCCTCTCTCTCTCTATCTCTCTGTCTGGCCTGTCTCTCACTCTCGCTATCCCTTTGTCTCTCTCTCTCACTCTCTGTCTGGCTAGCCTCTCTCTCTCTCTCTCACACACACTCTCCCCCTCTCACTCCCTCTCTCTCTCTGTATGGCCTGCCTCTCTCTCTTTCTCCTATTCTCTCTCACTGACTGGCCTGACCCGCTCTCTCCCGCTCTCTCCCGCTCTCTCCCTCTCTCTCTCTCTCTCTCTCTCTCTCTTTTTCTCTCTCTTTCTCTCTGTCTCTCTCTGTCTCTGGCCTGACCCTCTCTCTCTCGCTCTCTCTCTCACTCCACCTGGCCTGCCCATTCTCTCTCTCTCAATCTCTCAGGCTGCCCTGCTTCTCATTCTCTCTCTCCCTCTGTCTGGCCTCTCTCTCACTCTCTCTCACTCTCTCTCTGTCTGGCTAGCCCCACTCTCTCTGTCTCTCTCTCTGTCTCTCTGTCTAGCTTGCCCCTCTCTCTGTCTCTCTCTCTCTCTCTCTCTGTCTGGCCTGCCCCTCTCTCTTTCTATCTATCTCTCTCTCACTCTCTCTCATTCTCCCTCTCTGTCTGGCCTGGCCCACTCTCTCATCTCTCTTTCATTATCTCTCTCTGTGTGGCCTGGCCCTCTCTCTTTCTCTCTCACTCTCTCTCACTGTCTCATATGCCCCTCTCTCTTTCTCTCTCTCTCTCTCTCTCTCTCCCCCTGTTCTGTGCAGCTCTCACTCTCTCTCTCTCTGTCACTCACTCTCTCTCACTTTCTGATATGCCTCTCTCTGTCTCTCTCTCTCTCTCTCACTCTCTCTGTCTGGCCTGACCATCTCTCATTCTCCATCTCTCTCTCTCTCTATGGCCTGCCTCTCTCTTTCTCTCTCACTCTGGCCCGCCCCTATCGCTCTCTCACTCTCTCTCTCTGTCTGACCTCCACCTCTCACTCTATCTTGTTCTCTCTCCCTCTCTCTCCCTCTCTCTCCTTCTCTCTGTCTCCCTCTGTCTCCCTCTGTCTCTGGCCTGACCCTCTCTCTCTCGCTCTCTCTCTCAATCTGCCTGGCCTGTCCGCGCGTTCTCTCTATCTCTCTGCCTGGGCTGCCCCTCTCTCTCTCTCTCTATCTCTCTGTCTGGCCTGTCTCTTACTCTCTCTATCCCTCTCTCTCTCTCTCTCTCTCTCTCTGTCTGGCTAGCCTCTCTCTCTCTCTCTCTCCCTCTGTCTGTCCTGCCCCTCACTATCTCTCTCTCCCCATCTCACTCCCTCTCTCTCTCTGTATGGCCTGCCCCTCTCTCTCTCTATATATCTCTCCTATTCTCTCTCACTGACTGGCCTGACCGTCTCTCTCTATCTCTCTGTCTCTCTAACTCTCACTCCACCTGGCCTGACCTTTCTCTCTCTCTCTCAATCTCTCTGGCTGCCCTGTTTCTTACTCTGTCTCTCCCTCTGTCTGTCCTGTCTCTCTCTCTCTCTCTCTCTCTCTCACTCTCTCTCTCTGCGTCTCTCAGTCTGGCTAGCCCCATTCACTCTCTCTCTCTGTCTCTCTGTCTAGCTTGTCTCTCTCTCTCTTTCTCTCTCTCTGTCTGGCCTGGCCCACTCTCTCATCTCTCTTTCATTCTCTCTCTCTGTCTGGCCTGCCTCTCTCTCTTTCTCTCTCACTCACTCTCACAGTCTCATATGCTCCTCTCTCTTTCTCTCTTTCATTCTCTCTCTCCCTGTCCTGCGCATCTCTCACTCTCTCTCTCGCTCACTCACTCTCTCTGTGTCTCTCTGTCTGGCTAGCCCCACTCTCTCTGTCTGTCTCTCTGTCTAGCTTGCCCCTCTCTCTCTCTCTCTCTCTCTCTCTCTGTCTGGCCTGCCCCTCTCTCTCTCTCTCTATCTCTCTCTCACTCTTTCTCACTCTCTCTCATTCTCTCTCTCTCTGTCTGGCCTGCCCCTCTCTCTATCTATCTCTCTCTCACTCTCTCTCACTCTCTCTCTGTCTGGCTAGCCCCACTCTCTCTGTCTGTCTCTCTGTCTAGCTTGCCCCTCTCTCTCTCTCTCTCTCTCTCTGTCTGGCCTGCCCCTCTCTCTCTCTCTCTCTCTCTCTCTCTCTCTCTATCTCTCTCTCACTCTCTCTCATTCTCCCTCTCTGTCTGGCCTGGCCCACTCTCTTTCTCTCTGACTCTCTCTCACTGTCTCATATGCCCCCTCTCTCTTGCTCTCTCTCTCTCTCTCTCTCTCTCTCCTCCTGTCCTGCGCATCTCTCACTCTCTCTCTCTCTGGCCTGCCTCTCTCTTTCTCTCTCATTCTGACCCGCCCCTATCGCTCTCTCACTCTGTCTCTCTGTCTGACCTCCACATTTCTCTCTCTCTCCCTCTCTCTCCCTCTCGCTCCCTCTTGCTCCCTCTCTCTCTTTCTCTCTGTCTCTTTCTGTCTCGGGCCTGACCCTCTCGCTATCTCTATCACTCTGCCTGGTTTGTCCACGCGCTCTCTCTATCTCTCTGCCTGGGCTGCCCCTCTCTCTCTCTATCTCTCTGTCTGGCCTGTCTCTCACTCTCGCTATCCCTTTGTCTCTCTCTCTCACTCTCTGTCTGGCTAGCCTCTCTCTCTCTCTCTCACACACACTCTCCCCCTCTCACTCCCTCTCTCTCTCTGTATGGCCTGCCTCTCTCTCTCTCTCCTATTCTCTCTCACTGACTGGCCTGACCCGCTTTCTCCCGCTCTCTCCCTCTCTCTCCCTCTCTCTCTCTCTCTTTTTCTCTCTCTTTCTCTCTGTCTCTGGCCTGACCCTCTCTCTCTCGCTCTCTCTCTCACTCCACCTGGCCTGCCCATTCTCTGTCTCTCAATCTCTCAGGCTGCCCTGCTTCTCATTCTCTCTCTCCCTCTGTCTGGCCTCTCTCTCACTCTCTCTCACTCTCTCTCTGTCTGGCTAGCCCCACTCTCTCTGTCTCTCTCTCTGTCTCTCTGTCTAGCTTGCCCCTCTCTCTGTCTGTCTCTCTCTCTCTCTCTCTCTGTCTGGCCTGCCCCTCTCTCTTTCTATCTATCTCTCTCTCACTCTCTCTCATTCTCCCTCTCTGTCTGGCCTGGCCCACTCTCTCATCTCTCTTTCATTATCTCTCTCTGTGTGGCCTGGCCCTCTCTCTTTCTCTCTCACTCTCTCTCACTGTCTCATATGCCCCTCTCTCTTTCTCTCTCTCTCTCTCTCTCCCCCTGTTCTGTGCAGCTCTCACTCTCTCTCTCTCTGTCACTCACTCTCTCTCACTTTCTGATATGCCTCTCTCTGTCTCTCTCTCTCTCTCACTCTCTCTGTCTGGCCTGACCATCTCTCATTCTCCATCTCTCTCTCTCTCTATGGCCTGCCTCTCTCTTTCTCTCTCTCTCTGGCCCGCCCCTATCGCTCTCTCACTCTCTCTCTCTGTCTGACCTCCACCTCTCACTCTATCTTGTTCTCTCTCCCTCTCTCTCCCTCTCTCTCCTTCTCTCTGTCTCCCTCTGTCTCCCTCTGTCTCTGGCCTGACCCTCTCTCTCTCGCTCTCTCTCTCAATCTGCCTGGCCTGTCCGCGCGTTCTCTCTATCTCTCTGCCTGGGCTGCCCCTCTCTCTCTCTCTCTATCTCTCTGTCTGGCCTGTCTCTTACTCTCTCTATCCCTCTCTCTCTCTCTCTCTCTCTCTCTGTCTGGCTAGCCTCTCTCTCTCTCTCTCTCCCTCTGTCTGTCCTGCCCCTCACTATCTCTCTCTCCCCCTCTCACTCCCTCTCTCTCTCTGTATGGCCTGCCCCTCTCTCTCTCTATATATCTCTCCTATTCTCTCTCACTGACTGGCCTGACCGTCTCTCTCTATCTCTCTGTCTCTCTAACTCTCACTCCACCTGGCCTGACCTTTCTCTCTCTCTCTCAATCTCTCTGGCTGCCCTGTTTCTCACTCTGTCTCTCCCTCTGTCTGTCCTGTCTCTCTCTCTCTCTCTCTCTCACTCTCTCTCTCTGTGTCTCTCAGTCTGGCTAGCCCCATTCTCTCTCTCTCTCTGTCTCTCTGTCTAGCTTGTCTCTCTCTCTCTTTCTCTCTCTCTGTCTGGCCTGGCCCACTCTCTCATCTCTCTTTCATTCTCTCTCTCTGTCTGGCCTGCCTCTCTCTCTTTCTCTCTCACTCTCTCTCACAGTCTCATATGCCCCTCTCTCTTTCTCTCTTTCATTCTCTCTCTCCCTGTCCTGCGCATCTCTCACTCTCTCTCTCTCTCACTCACTCTCTCTGTGTCTCTCTGTCTGGCTAGCCCCACTCACTCTCTCTCTCTGTCTCTCTGTCTAGCTTGTCTCTCTCTGTCTTTCTCTCTCTCTGTCTGGCCTGACCCTCTCTCTCTCTCTCTATCTGTCTCTCTCTCTCTTTCATTCTCTCTCTTTGTCTGGCCTGCCCCTCTCTCTTTCTCTCTCACTCTCTCTCACTGTCTCATATGCCCCTCTCTCTTTCTCTCCCTCCCTCTCTCTCTCTCTCTCTCTGTCTCTCTGTCTGGCCTGACCCTCTCTCTCTCTCTCTCTCTTTCATTTTCTCTCTCTCTCTCTGTCTGGCCTGCCCCTCACTGTCACTCTCTATGTTTATCTCTCTCTAGCTATCTATCTATCTATCTCTGTCTGGCCTGAGTACGCGCCCACCCCCTCTCTCTCTTTTTATCTCTCTTTCTATCTATCTCTCCCTGTCTCTGGCCTTCCCCTCTCCCTCTCACTTTCTCTGTCTCTCTCTCTCTCTGTCTGGCTAGCCTCTTAATCTCTCTCTCTCTCTCTCCCTCTGTCTGGCCTGGCCCTCTCTCTCTGTCTGGCCTGCCCTCCCACTCTCTCTCTCTGTCTCTCCATCTCTCACTCTACCTGGCCTGCCTAATCTCTCTCTCTAACTCTGTCTGGCCTGTCTCTCACTCTCTCTTTCTCTCTCTCTGTGTCTCTCTCTGTCTGGCTCGCCCCACTCTCTCTCTCTCTCTCTGTCTCTCTATCTGGCCTGCCCCTCTCTCTCCCCCTCTCATTCACTCTCTCTCTCTGTACAGCCTGGCCCTCTCTCTCACTCTCTCTTTCATTCTCTCTCTCTGTCTGGCCTACTCCTCTCTCTCACTCTCTCTCTCTCTCTGTCTGGCCTGACCCTCCCAGTCTCTCTCTCTCTGTCTCTCTATCTCACTCTGTCTGGCCGGCCCGCGCTCTCTCTCTCTCTCTATTGCTCTGCCTGGCCAGTCTCTCCATCTCTCTCTCTATCTCTGTCTCTCTGTCTCTGTCTGGCCTGCCCATCTTGCACTCTGTCTCTCTCTCTCTCTGTCTGGCCTACCCATCTCTCTCTCTCTCTTTCTTTCTCTCTCTCTCTATCCCTCTGTCTCTGTCTCGCCTGACCATCTCTCATTCTCCCTCTCTCTCTCAATCTCTCTCTCTGGCCTTCCTCTCTCTTTCTCTCTCACTCTGGCCCGCCCCTATCGCTCTCACTCTCTCTCTCTGTCTGGCCTCCACCTCTCTCTCTCTATCTTGTTCTCACTCCCTCTCTCTCCCTCTCTCTCCTTCTCTCTCCTTCTCTCTTTTTCTCTCTCTTTCTCTCTGTCTCTCTCTGTCTCTGGCCTGACCCTTTCTCTTCGCTCTCTCACTGTCTCTCTGTGTCTGGCCTCCACCTCTCTCTCTATATGGTTCTCTCTCCCTCTCCCTCTCTCTCTCTTTCTCTCTGCCTCTGGCCTGATCCTCATTCTCTCGCTCTCACTCTCACTCTGCCTGGACAGTCCGCGTGCTCTCTCTATCTCTCTGCCTGGGCTGCCTCTCTCTCTCTCTCTCTCCCTCTGTATGGCCTGCCCCTCTCTCTCTCTCTCTATCTCTCCCCTATTCTCTCTCACTGTCTGGCCTGACCCTCTCTCTCTCTCTCTCTCTCTTTCTCTCACTGTCTGACCTGCCCCTCTCTCTCTCTCTCTCTCTATCTATCTCTCTCTCTTTCATTCTCTCTCTCTGTCTGGCTTGCCCCTCACTGTCATTCGCTATCTATCTCTCTCTCTCTATCTCTTTCTGGCCTGGAATCCCCCCACCACGCCCTCCCTCTCTCTCTCTCTCTCTCTCTCTCTCTCCCTGGCCTGCCCCTCTCTTTCTCCTCACTCTGGCCCGCCCCTATCTCTCTCTCTCACTCTCTCTCTCTCTCTCTGTTGGGCCTGTCCCACTCTCTGAACCCCCTCATTCTGTCTCTCTCTCATTCTCTGGCCTGACCCTCTCTCTTACTCTCTCTCTCACTTTCTCTCTCTGTATGGCCTGCTCCTCTCTCTCTCTCATTCTCTCTCTGTCTGGCCTGTCCCTCCCGCTCTCTCTCTCTCTCTGTCTGTCTCTCTCTCTCTCACTCTGCCTGGCCTGCCCGCTCTCTCTCTCTCTCTCTCTATCTCTCTGTCTGGCCAGTCTCTCCCCCACCCCCCCCTGCCGCGCTCTCTCTCACTCTCTCTCTATTTCTCTCTCTCTCACTCTCTCTCTGTCTGGCTAGCCCCTCTCTCTCTCTCTCTCTCTCTCTCTCTCTCTCTCACTCCCTCTCTCTGTCTGGCCTGCCCCTCACTGTCACTCTCTATGTCTGTCTCTCTGTCTGTCTGGCCTGCCTCACTCTCTCTCTCTCCCTCTCTCTCTCTCTTTTATTCTCTCTGTCTCTCTATCTCTCCCTGTCTCTGGCCTTCCCCTCTCCTTCTCTCTCTCACTCACTTTCGCTGTCTCTCTCATTCTCTCTCTGTCTGGCCTGCCCCTCCCACTCTCTCTCTCTGTCTCTCTATCTCTCACTCTACCTGGCCTGCCCGTGCTCTCTCTCTCTCTCTCTATCTCTCTGTCTGGCCTGTCTCTCACTCTCTCTCTCCCTCTGTCTGGCCTGTCTCTCACTCTCTCTCTCACTCTCTATTTCTCTCTCTCTCACTCTCTTTCTCACTCCCTGTCTCTGTCTGGCCTGCCCCTCTCTCTCCCTCTCTTAGTCACTCCCTCTCTCTGTCCGGCCTGCCCCTCTCTGTCACTCTCTATGTCTCTCTCTCTCTTTTTCTCTTTCTTTCTCTCTCTCTCACTCTGCCTGGCCTGTCCGCGCTCTCTCCCTATCTCTCTGCTTGGGCTGCCCCTCTCTCTCTCTCTCACTCTCTCTGTCTGGCTTGCCTCTCTCTCTCTCTCTCTCTCTCTCCCTCTGTCTGGCATGCCCCACTCTCTACCTCTCTCTCTCTCCCCCTCTCACTCACTCTCTCTCTCTGTATGGACTGCCCCCCTCTCTCTCTCTTTGTCTCTCCCCCTCTCACTCACACTCTCTCTGTATGGCCTGCCCCTCTCTCTATCTCTCTCCTATTCTCTCTCACTGTCCGGCCAGACACTCTCTCTCACTCTCTCTCTCTGTCTCTCTATCTCTCACTCTACCTGGCCTGCCCATTCTCTCTCTATCTCTCTGGCTGCCCTGCTTCTCACACTCTCTCTCTCCCTCTGTCTGGCCTCTCTCTCACTCTCTCTCACTCTCTATCACTCTCTCACTCTCTCTCAGTCTCTATCATTCTCTCTCTGTGTCTCTCTCTGTCTGGCTAGCCCCACTCTCACTGTCTCTCTGTCTCTCTGTCTAGCTTGCCTCTCTCTCTCTGTCTGGCCTGCCCCTCTCTCTCTCTCTCTATCTCTCTCTCTCTCATTCTCCCTCTCTGTCTGGCCTGGCCTCCTCTCTCACTCTCTCTTTCATTCTCTCTCTCTGTCTGGCCTGCCCTTCACTGTCACTCTCTATTTATCTCTCTATCTATCTCTGTCTGGCCTGGAAGCAACCCCCTCTCTCTCTCTCTCTCTCTCCCTTCCTCCCTGGTCTGCACCTCTCTTTCTCTCTCACTCTGGCCCGCCCCTATCTCTCACTCTCACTCTCTCTGTCTGGCCTGCCCCACTCTCTGCTGTCCTCACTCTCTCTCTCTATCTGGCCTGCCCCTCTCACTCTTTTTCTCTCTCTCTCTCATTCTCTGGCCTGACCCTTTCTCTCACTCTCTCTCTCTCTCTCACGTTCTCTGTCTGGCCTGCCTCTCTCTCTCTCTCTCACCTCTCTCTCTGTCTGGCCTGTCCCTTCCACTCTCTCTCTCACTCTCTCTCACTCTGCCTGGCCTGCCCGCTCCCTTTCTCTCAATCTCTCTGTCTGGCCAGTCTCTCCCCACCCCCGCCCCCCCCCCCCCCCCCCCCCTACCCTACCCCCACCCCAGCTCTCTCTCTCTATCTATTTCTCTCTCTCTCACTCTCTCTCTCTGTCTGGCTAGCCCCTCTCTCTCTCTCTCACTCTCCCCCCCTCTCACTCACTCTCACTCTCTCTGTATGGCCTGCCTCTCTCTCTCTCTCTCTATCTCTCTCCTATTCTCTCTCACTGTCCGGCCAGACACTCTCTCTCACTCTCTCTCTCTGTCTCTCTATCTCTCACTCTACCTGGCCTGCCCATTCTATCTCTATCTCTCTGGCTGCCCTGCTTCTCACACTCTCTCTCTC
>JANJGN010000007.1:95992468-95994968 GCA_026770705.1 Isurus oxyrinchus | reverse complement strand
CTGGCCCGCCCCTATCTCTCACTCTCACTCTCTCTGTCTGGCCTGCCCCACTCTCTGCTGTCCTCACTCTCTCTCTCTATCTGGCCTGCCCCTCTCACTCTTTTTCTCTCTCTCTCACGTTCTCTGTCTGGCCTGCCTCTCTCTCTCTCTCTCACCTCTCTCTCTGTCTGGCCTGTCCCTCCCGCTCTCTCTCTCACTCTCTCTCACTCTGCCTGGCCTGCCCGCTCCCTTTCTCTCAATCTCTCTGTCTGGCCAGTCTCTCCCCGCCCCCGCCCCCCCCCCCCCCCCCCCCCCCCCTACCCCCACCCCCCCACCCCCTTTCTCTCTCTATCTATTTCTCTCTCTCTCACTCTCTCTCTCTGATGGCTAGCCCCTCTCTCTCTCTCTCTCACTCTCTCTCTATCTGGCCTGCCATACACAGCACCACCCCCCCCCCCCCTCTCTCTTTCTCTCTCTTACTCCCTCTCTGTCTGGCCTGTATCCCTCTCTCTCAATCTCTCTCTCTCTCCCTCTCTCATTCTCTCTCTGTCTGGTCTGGCCCCCCTCTGTCACTCTCTATGTCTCTCTCTTTTCTCTTTCTTCTCTCTTTCTCATTCTCTCTCTCTCTCTGTCTGGCCTCCACCTCTCTCTCTCTATCTTGTTCTCACTCCCTCTCTCTCCCTCTCTCTCCTTCTCTCTCCTTCTCTCTTTTCTCTCTCTTTCTCTCTGTCTCTCTCTGTCTCTGGCCTGAACCCATTTCTCTTCACTCTCTCACTGTCTCTCTGTGTCTGGCCTCCACCTCTCTCTCTATATGGTTCTCTCTCCCTCTCCCTCTCTCTCTCTCTCTCTCTCTCTTATTCTCTCTCTTTCTCTCTGCCTCTGGCCTGATCCTCTTTCTCTCGCTCTCACTCTCACTCTGCCTGGACAGTCCGCGTGCTCTCTCTATCTCTCTGCCTGGGCTGCCTCTCTCTCTCTCTCTCTCTCCCTCTGTATGGCCTGCCCCCTCTCTCTCTCTCTATCTCTCCCCTATTCTCACTCACTGTCTGGCCTGACCCTCTCTCTCTCTCTCACTGTCTGACCTGCCCCTCTCTCTCTCTCTCTCTATCTATCTCTCTCTCTTTCATTCTCTCTCTCTGTCTGGCTTGCCCCTCACTGTCATTCGCTATCTATCTCTCTCTCTCTCTATCTCTTTCTGGCCTGGAATCCCCCCCACCACCCCACCCCCCCCCCTCTCTCTCTCTCTCTCTCTCTCCCTGGCCTGCCCCTCTCTTTCTCTCTCACTCTGCCCGCCCCTATCTCTCTCTCTCACTCTCTCTCTCTCTCTCTCTGTTTGGGCCTGCCCCACTCTCTGAACCCCCTCATTCTGTCTCTCTCTCATTCTCTGGCCTGACCCTCTCTCTTTCTCTCTCACTTTCTCTCTCTGTATGGCCTGCTCCTCTCTCTCTCTCATTCTCTCTCTGTCTGTCTCTCTCTCTCTCACTCTGCCTGGCCTGCCCGCTCTCTCATCTCTCTCTCTCTCTATCTCTCTGTCTGGCCAGTCTCTCCCCCACCCCCCCTGCCGCGCTCTCTCTCACTCTCTCTCTCTATTTCTCTCTCTCTCACTCTCTCTGTCTGGCTAGCCCTCTCTCTCTCTCTCTCTCTCTCTCTCTCTCTCTTTCTCTCTCTCTCTCACTCCCTCTCTCTGTCTGGCCTGCCCCTCACTGTCACTCTCTATGTCTGTCTCTCTGTCTGTCTGGCCTGCCTCACTCTCTCTCTCTCCCTCTCTCTCTCTCTTTTATTCTCTCTGTCTCTCTAATCTCTCCCTGTCTCTGGCTTTCCCCTCTCCTTCTCTCTCTCACTCACTTTCGCTGTCTCTCTCATTCTCTCTCTGTCTGGCCTGCCCCTCCCACTCTCTCTCTCTGTCTCTCTATCTCTCACTCTACCTGGCCTGCCCGTGCTCTCTCTCTCTCTCTATCTCTCTGTCTGGCCTGTCTCTCACTCTCTCTCTCCCTCTGTCTGGCCTGTCTCTCACTCTCTCTCTCACTCTCTATTTCTCTCTCTCTCACTCTCTTTCTCACTCCCTGTCTCTGTCTGGCCTGCCCCTCTCTCATCCCTCTCTTAGTCACTCCCTCTCTCTGTCCGGCCTGCCCCTCTCTGTCACCTCTCTATGTCTCTCTCCTCTCTTTTTTCTCTTTCTTTCTCTCTCTCTCACTCTGCCTGGCCTGTCCGCGCTCTCTCCCTATCTCTCTGCTTGGGCTGCCCCTCTCTCTCTCACTCACTCTCTCTGTCTGGCTTAGCCTCTCTCTCTCTCATTCTCTCTCTCTCTCTCTCCCTCTGTCTGGCATGCCCCACTCTCTACCTCTCTCTCTCTCCCCCCTCTCACTCACTCTCTCTCTCTGTATGACTGCCCCCCCTCTCTCTCTCTTTGTCTCTCCCCCTCTCACTCACACTCACTCTCTCTGTATGGCCTGCCCCTCTCTCTCTCTCTCTTTCTCTCTCCTATTCTCTCTCACTGTCCGGCCAGACACTCTCTCTCACTCTT
>JANJGN010000007.1:95989762-95992368 GCA_026770705.1 Isurus oxyrinchus | reverse complement strand
GCCCATCCCTCACACTCTCTCTCTCTCTCTCACTAACTCTTTCTCACGGTCTGAATGCCCCTCTCTGTCTCTCTCTCTCTCTCTCTCTCTCCCTCTGTCTGGCCTGGCCCTCTCTCTCTGTCTGGCCTGCCCCTCCCACTCTCTCTCTCTCTCTCCGTCTCTCCATCTCTCACTCTACCTGGCCTGCCCGCTCTCTCTCTCTTTCTATCTCTCTGTCTGGCCTGTCTCTCTCTCTCTCCCTCTTTTTGGCCTGTCTCTCACTCTGTCTCTCTCTCTCTCTCTCACTCTCTCTCTGTGTCTCTCTCTGTCTGGCAAGCCCCACTCTCTCTCTATCTCTCTCCCTCTCTGTCTGGCCTGCCCCTTTCTCTCCCCTTCTCACTCACACTCTCTCTCTGTATGGCCTGGCCCTCTATCTCACCCTCTCTTTCATTCTCTCTCTCTCACTCTCTCTCTCATTCTCTCTCTCTCTCTGTCTGGCCTGACCCTCCCGCTCTCTCTCTCTCTCTCTCTGTCTCTCTCTCTCTCACTCTGTCTGGCCTGTCCGCACACTATCTCTCTATTGCTCGGTCTGGCCAGTCTCTCCCTCTCTCTCTCTCTAATTCTCTCTCTCTCTGTCTCTCTCTCTCTCTGTCTCTGTCTGGCCTGCCCATCTCTCTCTCTCTCTATTTCTTGCTCTCTCTCCCTATCCCTCTGTCTCTGTCTGGCCTGACCATCTCTCATTCTCCCTCTCTCTCTCTCACTCTCTCTCTCTCTGGCCTGCCTCTCTCTTTCTCCCTCACTCTGGCCCACCCCTATCGCTCTCTCACTCTCTCTGTGTCTGGCCTCCACCTCTCTCTCTATCTCGTTCTCTCTCCCTCTCTCTCCCTCTCTCTCCCTCTCTCTTTTTCTCTCTCTTTCTGTCTCTCTCTGTCTCTGGCCTGACCGTTTCTCTTCACTCTCTCACTGTCTCTCTCTGTCTGGCCTCCACCTCTCTCTCTATCTCGTTCTCTCTCCCTCTCCCACTCTCTCTCTTTCCCTCTCACTCTTTTTCTCTCTCTTTCTCTCTGTCTCTCTCTCTGTCTCTGGCCTGACCCTCTCTCGCTCTCTCACTCACTCTGCCTGGCCGGTCCACGCGCTATCTCTATCTCTCTGCCTGGGCTGCCCCTCTCTCTCTCTCTAACACTGCCTGGCTTGTCTCCCACTCTCTCTCTCTCTCTCTCTCTCACTCACTCACTCTCCCCTCTCACTCCCTCTCTCTCTCTGTATGGCCTGCCCCTCTCTCTCTCCTATTCTCTCTCACTGACTGGCCTAACCCGCTCTCTCCCTCTCTCTCCCTCTCTCCCATCTCACTCCCTCTCTCTCTCTGTATGGCCTGCCCCTCTCTCTCCTATTCTCTCTCACTGACTGGCCTGACCCTCTCTGTCTCGCTCTCTCTCACACTCCACCTGGCCTGCCCGTTCTCTCTCTCTCAATCGCTCTGGATGCCCTGCTTCTCATTCTCTCTCTCCCTCTGTCTGGCCTGTCTCTCATTCTCTCTCACTCTCTCTCACTCTCTCTCACTCTCTCTCTCTCTGGCTAGCCCCACTCTATCTGTGTGTCTCTCTCTCTCTCTCTCTCTGTCTGGCCTGCCCCTCTCTCTATCTATCTCTCTCTCACTCTCTCTCATTCTCCCTCTCTGTCTGGCCTGGCCCACTCTCTCATCTCTCTTTCATTCTCTTTCTCTGTCTGGCCTGCCCCTCTCTCTTTCTCTCTCACTCTGTCTCACTGTCTCATATGCCCCTCTCTCTTTCTCTCTCTCTCTCTCTCTCTCCCCCTGTCCTGTGCATATCTCTCACTCTCTCTCTCACTCACTCTCTCTCACTGTCTGATATGCCTCTCTGTGACTTTCTCTCTCTCTCTCTCTCTCTGTCTCTGTCTGGCCTGACCATCTCGCTTTCCACCTCTCTCTCACTCTCTCTCTTGCCTGCCTCTCTCTTTCTGTCTGACTCTGGCCTGCCCCTATCGCTCTCTCTCTCTCTCTCTCTCTCTCTGTCTGACCTCCACCTCTCTCTCTATCTTGTTCTCTCTCCCTCTCTCCCTTTCTCTCTGTCTCTCTCTGTCTTTGGCCTGACCCTCTCTCTCTCGCTCTCTCTCTCAATCTGCCTGGCCTGTCCGCGTGCTCTCTCTATCTCTCTGCCTGGGCTGCCCCTTTCTCTCTCTCTATCTCTGTCTGGCCTGTCTCTCTCTCTCTCTCTCTGTCTGGCTAGCCTCTCTCTCTCTCTCCCTCTGTCTGGCCCGCCCCTTACTCTCTCTCTCTCTCTCCCTCTCTCACTCCCTCTCTCTCTCTGTATGGCCTTCACCTCTCTCTCTCTCTCTCTCTCCCACTCTCACTCTCACTCCCTCTCTCTCTCTGTCTGGCCTGCCCCTCACTCTCTCTCTCTCTCTCTCTCCCCCTCTCACTTCCTCTCTCTCTCTGTATGGCCTGCCTCTATCTCTCTCTCTCTCTCTCTCTCCCACTCTCACTGTCACTCCCTCTCTCTCTCTGTATGGCCTGCCCCTCTCTCTCTCTCTATCTCTCTCCTATTCTCTCTCACTGACTGGCCTGACCTTGTCTCTCTGTCTCTCTCTCTCTCATTCCACCTCGCCTG
>JANJGN010000007.1:95977262-95984762 GCA_026770705.1 Isurus oxyrinchus | reverse complement strand
CCTGACCGCTCTCTCTCTCTCTCTATTGCTCTGTCTGGACAGTCTCTCCCCCCCTCTCTCTCTCTAATTCTCTCTCTCTAGTTCTCTCTCTCTCTCTGTGTCTCTGTCTCCGCCTGGCCTGCCCATTCTCTCTTTCTCTATCTCTCTGATGGGCCTGTCTCTCACTCTGTCTCTCTCTCTCTATCTCTGTCTGGCCACTCTCTCCCTCTCTCTCTCTCTATTTCACTCTCTCTCACTGTCCCTCTCTCTGTCTGTCTGGCTAGCCCCTCTCTTTTTCCCTCTCTCTCACTCTATGTCTGGCCTGCCCCATTCTCTCTTCCTTGCTTTCTCACCATCTCTCTCTTTCTCTCTCTCTCTCTCCCTCTGTCTCTCTCTCTCTCCCTCAGTCTCTCTCTCTCTCTCTCTGTCTCTCTGTCTGGCTAGCCCTCCTCTCTCTCTCCGTCTCAGTCTGGCTTGCCCCTCACTCTCTCTCTTTCTTTCTCTCTCTCTCTCACTCCCTCTATCTGTCTCGCCTGCCCCTCACTGTCTCTCTCTCAATCTCTCTCTCTGTCTCTTTCTCTCTCTCTCTCTCTCTGTCTCTCTGTCTGGCTAGCCCCCCTCTCTCTCTCCCTCTCAGTCTGGCTTGCCCCTCACTCTCTCTCTTCCTTTCTTTCTCTCTCTCTCTCTCACTCCCTCTATCTATCTGGCCTGATCCTCTCTCTCACTCCCTCTCTCTGTCGGGCCTGTCCCTCTCTGTCACTCTCTATGTGTCTCTCTCTCTCTCGTTTTCTCTTTCTTTCTCTCCCTCGCTCTCATTCTCTCTCTCTCTCGCTCTCTTTCTCTGTCTGGCCTGCCCATCTCTCTCTCTCTCTCTCTCTCTCTCCATCTGGCCTGTATCCCTCTCTCTCTCTCTCCCTCTCTCAATCTCTCTCTCTGTCTGGTCTGGCCCCCTCTGTCACTCTCTATGTCTCTGTCTCTGTCTGTCTGGCCTGCCACATTCTCTCTCTCCCTCTCTCTCTCACTCACTTTCTCTGTCTCTCTCACTCCGTCTCTCTGTCTGGCCTGCCCCTCCCACTCTTTCTCTCTCTCTCTCTCTCTCTCTCTCAGTCTAACTGGCCTGCCCGCGCTCTCTCTCTCTCTCTCTATCTCTCTGTCTGGCCTGTCTCTCACTCTCTTTCTCTCCCTCGGTCTGGCCTGCCCCTCTCTCTCCCTCTCTCACTCACTCCCTCTCTCTGTCTGGCCTGCCCCTCTCACTCTCTCTTTCATTCTCTCTCTCTCTGTCTGGCCTGCCCCTCTCTGTCACTCTCTATGTCTCTCTCTCTCTTTCTCTCTTTCTTTCTCTCTCTCTCTCTCTCACTCTCTCTCTCTCTCTCTCTCTCTCTCTCTCTGGCCTGCCCCTCTCTTTCTCTCTCACTCAGGCCCGCCCCTATCGCTCTCTCACTCCCTCTCTCTGTCTGGCCTCCACCTCTCTCTCCATCTCATTCTCTCTCCCTCTCTCTCTCTCTCTCTTTTTCTCTCTCTCTTTTTCTCTCTCATTCTCTATGTCTCTCTCTGTCTCTGGCCTGACCCTCTCTCTCTCTCACTCTCTCTCTCACTCTGCCTGGCCTGTCCGCGTGCTCTCTCTATCTCTCAGCCTGGGCTGCCCCTCTCTCTATCTCTCTCGCTCACCCTCTGTCTGGCCTGTCTCACTCTCTCTCTCCCTCTCTCTCTCTGTTTTTCTCTCTCTCTTTTAATCTCTCTTTCTCTCTATCTCTCCCTGTCTCTGCCCTTCCCCTCTCCCTCTCTCTCACTCACTTTCTCTGTCTCTATCTCTCTCTCTCTCTCTGTCTGGCTAGCCTCTCTCTCTCTCTATCTCTCTCTCTCCCTCTGTCTGGCCTGCCCCCCTCTCTCTCTTGCATTCTCTCTCTCTGTCTGGCCTGCTCCTCTCTCTCACTCTCTCTCATTCTCTCTCTGTATGGCTCGACCCTCCTGTTCTCTCTCTCTCTGTCTCTCTCTCATTCTGCCTGGCTTGCCCCCTCTCTCTCTCTCTCTCTCTCTATTGCTTTGTCTGGCCAGTCTCTCCCTCTCTCTCTCTCTCATTGTCTCTCTCTGTCTCTCTCTGTCTCTGTCTCTGTCTGGCCTGCCCATCTATCTCTCTCTTTCTATTTCTCTCTCTCTCTCTCTCTCCCTCTGTCTGTGTCTGGCCTGCCCATCTCTCATTCTCCCCCTCTCTCTCTCTCTCTCACTCTCTCTCTCTCTCTGGCCTGCCCCTCTTTTTCTCTCTCACTCTGGCCCGTCCCTGTCACTCTCTCACTGTCTCTCTCTGTCTGGCCTCCTCCTCTCTCTCTATCTCGTTCTCTCTCCCTCTCCCTCTCTCTCTCTGTCTGGCCTGCCCCTCTCTCTCTCTCTATTGCTCTGTCTGGCCAGTCTCTCCCTCTCTCTGTCTCTCATTCTCTCTCTGTGTCTCTCTCTCTGTCTCTGTCTCTGTCTGGCCTGCCCATCTCTCTCTCTGTCTCTGTCTGGCCTGCCCATCTCTCTCTCTCTCTCTCTCTATCTCTCTGGCTGCCCTGCTTCTCACACTCTCTCTCCCTCTGTCTGGAATGTCTCTCACTCTTTCTCGCTCTCTCTCACTGTCTCTCTCTGACTTGCCTGCCTCTCTCTCCCTCTCTCTCTCTGTCTGGCCTGCCCCCCCCCCCCTTCTCTCTCTCTATATATCTCTCTCTCTCATTCTCCCTCTCTGTCTGGTCTGGCCCTCTCTCTCACACTCTCATTCTCTCTCTCTGTCTGGCCTGCCCCTCATTGTCACTCTCTATGCCTCTCTCTCTCTCTGTCTGTCTGTCTCTCTCTCTATCTATCTCTGTCTGGCCTGGAACGCCTCCCACCCCCTCCCTCTCTCTCTCTCTCTCACTCTCTCTCTCTGTCTGGCCTGCCCCACTCTCTGCCCCTCTCACTCTCTCTTTGTCTCTCTCTCTCTCTCTCTCTCATTCTCTCTCTCTCTCTCTCTGTCTGTATGTCTGGCCTGCCCATTTCACACTCTCTCTCTCCCTCTCTATCTATCTCTATCTATCTCTCTCTGTCTGGCCTGAATCCCTCTCTCTCTATCCCTCTCACTCCCTCTCTCTCTCTCACTGTCTGGCCTGACCCTCTCTCTCACTCTCTGTCTCTCTATCTCTCACTCCACCTGGCCTGCCCATTTCTCTCTCTATGTCTCTGGCTGCCCTGCTTCTCACTCTCTCTCCCTCTGTCTGGCCTGTCTCTCACTTTCTATCACTCTCTCTCACTCTCTCTCACTCTCTCTCTCACTCTCTCCCCCTCTCACTCACATTCTCTCTCTGTCTGGCCTGACCCTCTCTCTCACTCTCTCTCTCTCATTCTCTCTCTCTGTCTGGCCTGCCCCTCCCACTCTCTCTCTCTGTCTCTCTATCTCTCACTCCACCTGGCCTGCCCGCTCTCTCTCTCTATCTCTCTGGCTGCCCTGCTTCTCACTCTCTCACTCTATCTGGCCTGTCTCTCATTCTCTCTCACTCTCTCTCTCTCTCACTCTCTCTCTCTCTCACTCTCTCTCACTCTCTCTCACTGTCTCTCTCTGTCTGGCTAGCCCCATTCTCTCTCTCTCTGTCTCTCTGTCTAGCTTGCCTCTCTCTCTCTGTCTGGCCTGCCCCTCTTTCTCTCTATCTATCTCTCTCTCTCATTCTCCCTCTCTGTCTGGCTTGCCCTCTCTCTCACTCTCTCTTTCATTCTCTCCCTCTGTCTGGCCTGACCCTCTCGCACTCTCTCTCTGTCTCTCTCTCTCTCTCTCTCTCTCTCTCTCTCTCTCTGTCTAGCTTGTCTCTCTGTCTAGCTTGCCTCTCTCTCTCTCTCTCTCTCTCTCTCATTCTCCCTCTCTGCCTGGCCTGGCCCTCTCTCTCACTCTCCCTTTCATTTTCTCTCTCTTTGTCTGGCCTGCCCCTCACTTTCACTCTCTATTTATCTCTCTCTCTATCTCTGTCTGGCCTGGAAACCCCCCCTCCTCTCTCTCTCTCTCTCTCTCTCACTCTCTCTCTCTCTCTCTCTCCCTGGCCTGCCCCCTCTCTTTCTCCCTCACTCTGGCCTGCCCGTATCTCTCACTCTCACTCTCTCTCTCTCCCTGTCTGGCCTGCCCCACTCTCTGCCGCCCTCACTCTCTCCTATTCTCTCTCACTATCTGCCCTGACCCTCTCTCTCACTCTCTCTCTCATTCTCTCTCTCTGTCTGGCCTGCCCCTCCCACTCTCTCTGTCTCTCTATCTCTCACTCCACCTGGCCTGCCCATTCTCTCTCTATCTCTCTGGCTGCCCTGCTTCTCACTCTCTCTCTCACTCTATCTGGCCTGTCTCTCACTCTCTCTCACTCTCTCTCACTCTCTCTCACTCTCTCTCTCTGTCTGGCTAGCCCCACTCCCTCTCTCTCTCTCTCTCTCTCTCTGTCTAGCTTGCCCCTCTCTCTCTCTCTCTCTCTCTCTCTCTCTCATTCTCCCTCTCTGCCTGGCCTGGCCCTCTCTCTCACTCTCCCTTTCATTCTCTCTCTCTGTCTGGCCTGCCCCTCACTTTCACTCTCAATTTATCTTTCTCTCTATCTATCTCTGTCTGGCCTGGAAACCACCCCCCCTCTCTCTCTCTCTCCCTGGCCTGCCCCTCTCTTTCTCTCTCACTCTGGCCTGCCCCTATCTCTCACTCACACTCTCTCTCTCTCCCTCTGTCTGGCCTGCCCCACTCTCTGCCGCCCTCACTCTCTCTCTCTCTATCTGGCCTGCCCTTCTCACTCTTTCTCTCTCTCTCTCAGTCTCTGGCCTGACCCTCTCTCTCACTCTCTCTCTCTCTCTCTCTCTCACTCACATTCTCTCTCTGTCTGGCCTGCCCCTCTCTCTCACTCTCATTCTCTCTCTCTGTCTGGCCTGTCCCTCCCGCTCTCTCTCTCTGTCTCTCTCTCTCTCTCTCTCACTCTCTTTTTCCCTATCTCTCGCTTTCTCTGTCTCTCTCTCTGTCTGGCCTGCTCTTCTCTCCCTCTCCCTCTCTCTCTCTAGCCTGCCTCTCTCTCTCACTCTCATTCTCTCTCTCTGTCTGGCCTGCCCCTCTCTCTATTTCTCTCTCTCTCTATTTCTCTCTCTCTCTCTCTCTTTCTCTCTCTCTCTCGCTTTCTCTGTCTCTCTCTCTGTCTGGCCTGCCCTTCTCTCCCTCTCCCTCTCTCTCTCTAGCCTGCCTCTCTCTCTTTCTCTCTCACTCTCTCTCTCACTGTCTCATATGCCCCTCTCTCTTTCTCTCTCTCTCTCTCTCTCCCTGTCCTGCCCATCTCTCACTCTCTATCTCTTTCTCACTCTCTCTCGCTATCTGATATGCCTCTCTCCGTCTCTCTCTCTCTGTCTCTCTGTCTGGCCTGACCCTCTCTCGCACTCGCTCTTTCATTCTCTATCTCTCTCTCTGTCTGGCCTGCCCCTCACTGTCACTCTCTACGTCTCTGTCTCTCTCTCTCTCTCTATCTATCTATCGATCGCTGTCTGGCCTGCATACACCCCCCCCCCACTCTCTCTGTTTCACTCTCTCTCTCTGTCTGGTCTGCCCCTCTCTCTTTCTCTCTGTCTGGCATGCCTCACTGTCTCTCCCTCTCTCTCTCTCTCTCTCTGTTTTTCTCTCTCTTTTAATCTCTTTCTCTCTATGACTCCCTATCTCTGGCCTTCCCCTCTCCCTCACTCACTTTCTCTGTATCTCTCTCTCTCTCTCTGGCTTGCCCCTCTCTCTCTCTCTCTCTCTCTCTCTGGCCTGTCTCTCTCTCTCTCTCTCTCTCTCTCTCTCTCTCTCTGTCTGGCCTGACTCTCTCTTCCCCCTTCTAACTCATTCTCTCTCTCTGTATGGCCTGCCCCTCTCTCACACTCTCTCCCTCTCATTCTTTCTCTCTGTCTGGCTTGCCCCTCCCACTCTCTCTCTCTCTGTCTCTCCATCTCTCATTCTACCTGGCCTGCCCGCTCTCTCTCTCTCTTTCTCTCTGTCTGGCCTGTCTCTCACTCTCTCTCTCACTCTCTCTTTCTCTCTCTCTCCCTCTCTCTCTGTGTCTGTCTCTGTCTGGCTAGCCCTACTCTCTCTCTCTCTCTGTCTCTCTGTCTCTCTGTCTAGCTTGCCTGTCTCTCTCTCTCTCCCTCTCTCTCTCTCTCTCTGTCTGGCCTGCCCCTCTCTCACTCTGTCTCTCTCTCACACTGTCTCATATGCCCCTCTCTGTCTCTCTCTCTCTTGTCTCTCTGTCTGGCCCGACCCTCTCTCTAACTCTCTCTTTCATTCTCTCTCTCTCCATCTGGCCTGACCCTCACTCTCTCTTTCATTCTCTCTCTCTCTGTCTGGCCTACCCCTCACTGTCACTCTCTATGTCTCTCTCTCTTTCTCTCTCTCTGTCTGGCCTGCCCCACACCGCCCGCCCCCAACCCCACCACCCACCTCTCTCTTTCTCTTTCTCTCTCACTTTTTCTTTCTCTCTTTCTCTCTCTCTCTTTCTCTGTCTCTGTCTGGCCTGCCCTTCTCTCCCTCTCCCTCTCTCTCTCTCTCTCTCTGGCCTGCCCTCTCTCTTTCTCTCTCACTCTCTCTCACTGTCTCATATGCCCCTCTCTCTTTCTCTCTCTTTCTCTCTCTTTCTCTCTCTCTCTCTCGCTTTCTCTGTCTCTGTCTGGCCAGCCCTTCTCTCCCTCTCTCTCTCTCTGTCTGGCCTGCCCATCCTGCACTTTCTCTCTCTCACACTGTCTGATATGCCCCTCTCTGTCTCTCTCTCTCTTGTCTCTCTGTCTGGCCTGACCCTCTCTCTAACTCTCTCTTTCATTCTCTCTCTCTCTCTCCCTCTCACTGTCACTCTCTATGTCTATCTCTCTCTCTCTATCTATTTCTGTCTGGCCTGCACACGCCACCCCCCCCCACCCCCCCACCCCCCCGCTCTCTCTCTTTGTCTCTCTCTGGCTTACCCCTATCTCTCCCTCTCACTCTCTCTCTCTCTCTCTCTCTCTGTCTGGTCTGCCCCTCTCTCTTTCTCTCTCTCTCTCTCTCTCTGTCTGGCCTGTCTCATTCTCTCTCTCTCTATTTTTCTCTCTCTCTTTTAATCTCTTTCTCTCTATCTCTCCCTGTCTCTGCCCTTCCCCTCTCCCTCTCTCTCTCTCACTTTCTCTGTCTCTCTCTCTCTCTCCCTCTGTCTGGCCTTGCCCCCCTCTCTCTATTGCATTCTCTCTCTCTGTCTGGCCTGCTCCTCTCTCTCACTCTCTCTCATTCTCTCTCTGGCTTGACCCTCCCACTCTCTGTCTCTGTGTCTCTATCTCTCACTCTGCCTGGCTTGCCCGCTCTCTCTCTATTGCTCTGTCTGGCCAGTCACTCCCTCTCTCTCTCTCTCTCATTCTCTCTCTCTGTCTCTGTCTGGCCTGCCCATCTCTCTCTCTCTTTCTATTTCTCTCTCTCTCTCTCTCTTTCTCTCTCCCTCTGTCTCTGTCTGGCCTGCCCATCTCTCATTCTCCCTCCCTCTCTCTCTCTCTCTCTCTCTCTCTCTGGCCTGCCCCTCTCTT